>CAOJBI010221886.1:0-10162 GCA_948277035.1 Euphorbia corollata
TGCATTTGTTTCCACTAGTGATGCGTAGTTAACGAGATTTAACAACGGAGTTTCTATCAATTGAACCACCTAAAAATTTAAAGCAATAAGATCAAATCCAACGTAGCACTCTATAGATGATCCAAAAATAATAAGCCACAAAATCATGCATGATTAAAAAGTAAACAACAAAGCAAAAGAATGAAATTTGAAAAGGCAAAAAAAATTTATATGGTACCACATTGAATATAAGAATAACCACAACAGAAAATATGAACCTGCAAGGAATGTCCATGGTGAAGTTCCAACTGGATATGGTGAAGCAGAACATCCACCATAGTATATATATTCGTTGTCACTTCTTTAGGGGAGAATTCTCTCAATACTCGTGCCTGGAACATATTTAAGGAATAGAAATTATGCCACAATAACGAATAAACTTCTTTCAAGGAAATGCATACACATAATGATTCCATTAAAAAGAAAAAGAAAAGAAAAGAGATACTCTACAAATAACTTTTATGCATTGCACTTTAAGGAATGTTTGAATTCCCATCTCATCTAATTCCATGAACAAGAATCAAGCCCAGTCCTGACATTTTTATGCATTGCACTTTATGAGGAAAATGGAGCCAAAAAACAAAATGTGGAGTGAGAACTATTAAAATGTCAATATATGCTATTATATTATTGTCCATTAGAAAAGAAATTAGATAATTCTATTGAAAAACAACAATAAATTTATTTTTCATACATAAAAAATCAAAATAGAACTAAAAAAATTGGTTCCTTCTGACTATGGGCCTTGGGCAGTCGCCAATTGCCTACCCTAGGGTCGGCATCGACAAGAATATTATGAGAAGCCCTGTGTCTTGCAATTCGTTTTCTACCAAACTATTTTCTGATTTCCTCAATCATTAAACCTATCACTATAGAACCAAGAAAATTGTTTCCTTCCGACTATGGGCCTTGGGCGGTGGCACCAATTGCCTACCCCAGGGTCGGCATCGACAAGAATATTATAGGAAGCCCTGTGTCTTGCAGTTCGTTTTTCTAACAAATCATTTTCTGATTTCCTCGATCATTAACCGTATCACTATAGAACCAAGAAAACTGGTTCCTTCTAACTATGGGCCTTGGGCGGTCACACCAATTGCCTACCCCAGGGTCGGCATAGACAAGAATATTACAGGAAGCCCCGTGTCTTGCAGTTCTTTTCTACCAAACCATTTTCCGATTTCCTCAATCATTAAACCTATCACTAGAGAACTCTTGTTAAGTTAATACATTAAAATTAACATTACCCCAATTGTCTTTGTCTATCAAGGCTCCCAAGGCTCCCGCACAAGCGGGGTAAAGGGTGGTCGGTTATACGCAGCCTTACCCCTGTGATAACAAAGAGGCTATTTCCAATTGACCCTGGCATTGCAACAGCCATCTATGACTTCACAATAAAAGAAGTTTATCTATGACTTCATAATAACAGAAGTTTAGTCAAATCAATGAGTAATTTTTCTTGTAAAGTTAATAATGCAAGAAAAATATCTTTAGATGGTCTTAAGTGTCTTCCAAAATTTCAAAATAAAGTTCCTACATTTGAGCATTTAATCTGATCCCAATTTTACATCCCTCTAGTAGATTCCCGGAACTCAGAAATGAATTAAATGATTGTGATTTAGAGAAGCAAAAATCAAGAATACAAGGGTGATATCAAAAGCTCTTGAAACAGGTATAAACAAGCCAATTTAACCAGAAAACAACTACAATCCCAAAATTCTATTTTTACATGATAAGTCAATAAAAAGATTGTAATCATACCAGATTTACATTGTTGATGTTTTCGGGGTGCCCCTGCATCAGAATCCATGCACCAGCACACAGAAATTGCCGATGCAGAGGGAAACTATGGTTGACATATGTCATCACATAACTAGGATCAGAAGCTGTCGATGAGGGTGAGAGTAGCTGTGTACACTGGTGAATAACAGTTGACTCTGCCTGCAAAAAAGTAATGCCAATTTAATGGTCCATAGTCCACTAACCATCTGTATAACAACACACTTAAAATAGCAAAAGAACAAAAACTTGTGTATTTAAAAAATTCTTCAAATCATAATCCACATACATGTAGAATAACCTTAGAATATGTATATAAAGGAATCTTCCTTTACCCCCATATGATTGGCTGAACTTAAAAACTTTTTATACTATGTTAAGAGAGATGGATTATTGGATGTTCAAAATTTACTTAAACTTAGGCATAATATTTTAAAAGCATTTATAGAATATGAAATACAAGAAATCAGTACAGGTCTCAACCAGGAGAGGCTCAATAAAAACATATAATTCGGAGGACCCAATATGTAAAGGAATTGAAGATGTTATAACAATCTCTACCCCAAGATAACGTTGTTCTAATGAAACATTTGATGTTGACTGTACATGAGTAAAAACAAAGCCCGCTCTCAATTAAAGAAATTTGACTCGATCAAGATACGGTTCAAAACAAGATCCCAACGTTCATTGATAAGAAAGTACAACCAATACTAAAACAAAATAGCCTCAAAAGATAATAATTGCCAACAAAAAAGAAAAATGTAAAGAAAAGGTTGTTGATTAACAAACCTGCTGCCATGCTTGAATAGCTATCCCCCTTTTATCAGTCCTCCCGACTAATGCATCGTGAAGAATAGGAGGAAAATATCGCAATGTTTTCTCTGACCACGTGTGTTGGCTAGTAGCCATTATTTGTTCTAGCATAGTCTGAAGATAAAGCAAGTGATCAGCATCAGAAATTCCGCGAGTTTTGATGATGATGGCAAGAGTGATTACAGTCACTCGATTTAGCGTTTCTGTGAAATCAGTTGGACCCTGGAAAAAGATTCAACCAAAAAGTCTTAATTTAGCATACTGGATAAAAGGAATGACAAAAATATCGGGTTAAATTCACCAGTGGCATATAAACTTTGTCTCTACTAACATAATAGTACATGAACTTCAAATCTTTACGTAATAGTACACAAACATAATATCTACTATTGAACTTCAAATCTTGAAGTAATATTACACAAACTTATCAATTTATTAACATGATGGTCAAAAGTACCTTTGACTCTAAAACTTACCTTTGACCTCCTAAAAAACCAGTAAAATTCAACTTTCTATTTTTTCTTTACCACTAGTGCCCTCATCTTTTTCGACCTTTTTTTTTCTAGTGAACTATATCTTTTCCGGCCGAGAATGTGACTTGCAACACACGGTACTGATACGTCAGTTCACTGTTGGGGTTCTTCACTTCCATTCTCGCAATTGTTGTTGCATAGTTTTCTCAGATGGAATAGTATTAGTTTACCGCAGAATTTTCCTGGGTTCTCTGTATATGGGCGGTTGAATATTTGTTTGTGTGGTTGCTGTTGTTCCGCCATTTATGATTGAATTAATTCAATTGAGAAACTGAGAATTGTGAACTAGAAAAGGAATAGTTAATTATGATGTAATTATGTTTTGCATCCAATGATGGAATTGGGAGTGATTTATTAATGGAAGATTTGGAAAGATAAGAACAGGAATCGAAGATAACGAAGATTAGATTAAAAAAATATAGAAGGGGAATCAATTTAGGGAAATAGAAGAAGAGTTTATAAAAAAAAAGTAAGAGCATCAGAGAATGGTACTTGTAGTTCTTCAAATTTTTTTCTTTTAACAGAAATTTTCCACATAGTTGCAGAAAAACAATAAAAGGGGAAAGCTTAAAGAAGACAAGGGCATTAGTGGAATTAGAAAATTTGGAGCAAGTCCAAAGGTGTTTTAAGAGATCAAAGGTAATTTTTGTCGAGTCAAAGGTAGTTTTGACTATTACGTTAGTAAACTGATAAGTTTGTGTACTAATATGTCAAGATTTGAAGTTCAGGTACTATTATGTTAGTAACGACAAAGTTCATATACCACCGATGATTTTAAGCCCAAAAATATCAGCGCATAGTAATCGAGTCTTACCTTGCCTTCTCTTTTAACAGAAAAGAAATCTCTCAAAGACAAAATTAAGTTCATGCACAAGTTTTCTGCAAGCCTAAATACACGATGATCTCCACGCTTCCCTTTTAATGTAGAAACTATTTTTGTAACATCATACATCAATGATTTGCTTTTCCCTTCATACCTACAAACAAAAGAGATGTCTTACAAGAAAGATCGCAGACTTTCTGTTGATGCTTTCATAATCTGAAGCACACATATTCTAAAACTCCAACATAGTTCAAAAAACGTAAAAAAGAATAAGGTGTTTCGTCATTTGAACTGAATGGGTTTATTACCTGTAAAGTGGAAGTAGTCGATAATTAACAATTTCAAACACCAGAAGAGTCACTCCTGGCTTGCTCCATAAGGTTGGGTACCTCTGTGCCAAATGCTGCATGAAGAAAAGGGATATAAGTGAGGCATTATGAGATGTACATTCATATTTTTTATATTATAATTGCATTTTTTAGACTAAAATTTATATTATTTGAAGTTGAACATTTTAAATGTTTTATTTTTACGTTTTTATGAACTTCCAACAAAATATCATGATCCGATTCACGATTTACAAAATATGGATTATGATTCTGGATCCAAATCTCGACAACTATGATTTCTCTATCCCAGATAATTCACAATAACATGAACTACTAATTGTTCAATGTTTCGTCTGCCTAACCTATTGTAGAATAACTAACCTTTTTTCAGATAAAAATATTTTTTTATTCAAAAATTGAAAATAATTTTATCCCTTCTAGAAAATATAATTGATTCTTACTTAAATCTATTCAAATATTTCATTTAAATTTTAGTTAATTTGAAATTCCTAAGACGGTGTTCAATCACTCTCTCCCAAAGTTCATCATATGAACCATCAATTAAATGCCTCGATAGTTAGTGAAGTGTTGTATATCTCCTTTGTTTTTAAAGAGAATACAATACATGAAGTTTAAGAATTTCGTGCAATACGAAAAAAACAATTTATTCTTCTGAAAAATTAACAAGATTAAAGGATTTACACTGAAGTGTGAACGGAACTGTGAATGAGGAGCCATGAGCAGTAATCGGCAGTATGTTTCAACCATTGCCATGCTGGGTATGACCTGCACCATATATTGAAAAGCATTAGAAGTAACCGCAAAATAGATAAACATCTGATGGACTAGAGGCTAATAAATTACGAGAGAAGCAATTAAGTCTTTGCAAACATAAACTGATGAGAAAATGATCTCATAGAGACGTTTTTGTGAACAAATGATCCCATAGACTCCTACTTATGATACATCTAGCCAACTTTATAGTTCATACTTCATACTGTAAAGGCAGTAAAAAACTATGATCTCATTTAGCCTTTGAAGTAATACTCAATTTACAGAAGCAAAGGAAATATACATGCACAGCATTCACCATGGTGTAAGTGGTTAGGAATTCAGATTAAAATTTTAGAATATTCAATTTAAGAAATTCAAACAAACATATCAAAGTTCATGTGTATTCCATTGATAGACTTCAACTTCTAAGACAACTTATCATCAACAAAAAATTGTATCGCTAGTTGATTCTTTAAACTAGACAGAAAGTAAACACAGATACAAACAAGAATATAATAACCACTATTTCACAATTAGTTCCTATGAGTCCCTTTTTCAACATCTTCCCAAATGCAACATCTTATAACACTATTCCGGTACTTGCAAGTTGCAAGGAAGAAAATTTGTTTCAGACGATATTAATTGTTGAAGGAAGAAAAACATTCTAAATATACAATCCAGCATAAGCGTGCAAAACCAATACCTGTCCAGCAAACAAAGAATCTTCAAGCTGGAAGACCAACTTCAAACATAGATTTAGTGAAAAACCAGATAATAGATCCATTGGTAAAGGGCATACTTCCCGCATTGCCATAACCCGCTCATTAGACTGCATATTTGTGCCTGGCAATGGCTCAGTGCCAGCAGATGATAACCAACTCACCATTGTTTCACAAGCAGGCTGTGCCATTGTGTACGACACTACCCAAAACATTCCAGTTGATCTTGGGTCCATATTTGTGTAGTCAATCATGCGATCAACTGAAATGGATGACAAAATGAATTAGAAACATACTGGAGTAACCACATAAATGAATTTTCATCAATTAATAATCAAGAAACATCATTTTTGTTCAAGTGTTTTAGATTTTTATAATTCATGTGACCAGAAAATGATGTGGATTGGTTAGGATTAGTTGTGTTTTAATATAAATACATATTGAGTTGCAAGTAATGCTAAGATTTTAATAATCAATTTCAGCCAGCAGAATTATTGTGGAACAAACACTTATTTATTTGATTTTCATACACATCACACCTATGGGTTGTGATAAAAATCACCACGAATATAGTGACACAAAACCATCAAGTTAATTATACAAGAAATGTAAGTTGAATATGAGGAATATCTATCAATAGATTACTAAACTATTTAAGAATAAGAACTGCATCACAAGAAAAGTAGCAATGGGCTGATATTGGAATTAATGTTTACCTTTAGTCACTGTTCTCCACCATTCATCTATTTGTTTTCCTTTCTGAAGTTGCTCATTATTTAAGTATTCTCTTGTGGATGTGTTCAATGACCAAATTCTTAGGTTCTGACAACTGCTAATAAAATCGAGCAAGATGCTCTGAGAATTATTAGGATCTGAACTTCGATCTTCTCTATGAAAGGATATAATCTTTCTAGTTGTCTCTACCTGACAGCAAATTCCAATGGAGGTTTTAATAAGAAATCGAAAGTTAACAATATATCACTTTCAAACTTTGAGTAAAATGTCAGATAAATTCCATGAGGGATGGTAATGCTTGTATAAGAAATTTAAAGGAGGAAAGGTTCTTTTGCTAACATAAAATGGAACAAATGAAAAAGGTGCAACACAATATGGTTAGATACAAAAAAGCATCAGATGTTTACACTTAAAAACAACCTTTCGAGAATCTGTGTTTAATGCAGCCATTACAAGCTCAACTCGAATAACTTGTGCAAGAAGCCAAGTTACATGATTTGTGCGAAGTATCTGCTGATCACCTTCTGTGAGACGTGAAACTAGCTTATCCACAAAATCAACAAAGTCAATACAGCCGCTCTTCACTAGGAAAAAGAATATTTCAGAGAAGACGAGCCACTCCTGCCAACAATTAACTTCTGCAGAATAAAAAGTTATGAGTGTTGGCTCAAAATACATTCACTAAATCAGTAGATGTAGTAAACTAGCTGAATGAAATGAATCAATAAAATTGTAATCCCAAGAAATGGGGTAAAAAGAAAACTAGCAGCTTTATCCATTCACAAAGAACAGGTATCATGACAAACAAGTCTACTAATTACAGACTCCTACATCACATGCCATAGCTTGCTTACCTACATTTTCAGATCGATATGTTCAAACACTGAAATTTCAAGTAGAATATACATAATAAAACTATGGAATAATATTAAAATTTGACCAAATTAAAGAGCATAATGGAAAAGAAAATCAACAATCCACAAATACGGCTCAGTTCTTTTCAACTTATTTACTAGCCAATTCAGTTTAGTTTAGTACTCATAAGTACCGGATGCATATAAATTTGCACTGGAATAAGTAGATTTCAGTTCAGTACAGTACACCGGCAAACAAGTTGAAAAGAACAGAGCCTACATCATATGAAGAAAAGGAAAATCAGATAGAAGAGACATTTGCCTGAATTTGTTAACTTCAATAGTTCGACTATTCTATCAATAGTTGCTTCACAAATCATGCTAGAAGTGAAGACAGCACCAGGAGTGGGCACATGACCAACACTTCTATAGGAAGGTGCCACAAGAAGCACACGCTTCCACCAGTCAGGTGATGGAGTAGTGCGAAGAGCATGTCTTATACAACGCAATGCTCTTTCCCAATCCATACTTCCTCTTTGAATAGAACTTGCAAGATCCTGCGAATAAAGAAAATTTTTCAAGAACAATACCATGAAAAGCAACATTTCTTAGGCTTTAGTAGAATCCTAGAACATTAAAAAAATAAAAGAAAATTTGGAAACCCACTCCAGCTATTAGCTCAAACAAACACAATGCTAACATGCACGAATCAATTTATCTGTACCTCAATCACAAATTCAATATTATAACCAAAATCCCAAATCATTTTTAATCAATTAAATGGAAGGATTTCCTTCATCTAGCTGTTCGAAGTCAAAACTTCCTACAATCTATCTGAAATTAAACCCCAATTTTCATACGAGACCACTAGCCAATTTCAATACTTGGTAGAAGACAAGAGCAAGACCTAGATAGTAATGAAAATAATGAGGTCATATCTCAGTTGATCAATCTAATCCAATATTGTTAACACCAAAAATATAGAGTAACAGAAATAAAATTCCACACTAAGGAGTTTATGAAACAAAACTCCTTACTTTCCGAGATAATACCTTTCCTAATTTGTTTTTCTTGTATTTCATGTTTTTCTGTTCAGCTCAGTCAAGGAAAAAAAGAAGAGTATTATAGAAGTGATGCATTACCTCTCCATGCAATGGTTCTCCAAGAACACTGGGATATGTGATTGGCGAATAACGTAAATTTGCAACTGCTTCAACTGAAACGTTAGGGGTTGTTTGAGACACGATTCGATGGGTACCAAATGTGGGACAATGAAGGTGTTGATCTAACATTTGCATGTGCATAGCCATCATATCTCGCCTCCTATGGATCTCCAAAATAAGCGTAAACAACGCTTCATCATCTGGTATGTTCTCCATGAACTGCAACCCACTGCGCAATAACTCGTAAAAGGGCACTCTGCACTTTTTCTCATCAACCAACAACCAGATAACATCCAGACAACTGCGAAGCCACTCTATAAGAGCCTTTTCAGGTCTCAAAGATTTCATAACATCAGATTCGTCAACTCTTTGATCCCAATTTACCATCCAATTCAACATATGATGGAAAATGTCAGAATGAGTCAGGGGCTTTAAATCAAACTCAAGACCACTTAAAATAATCTTGCAGCATAATTGTCGTAAGCTGCTTATTGCACTATCCCTCACAGATAAGCTCACTCTTGTAGATGGTTGCCCATTACCAGAAACATCAGATGATTTAGCAGGAGACATAGTTGACAAAGGTGATTGTTCGATTGCTGATTGAGCGGGAGAACCGATATGAACTGAAGGCAATGGGGAGGTAGGATTAGAAGGCTGAAAGTTGGATGCACTTGGAACAGCATTAGAAGAAGGAATCATCGGAGAGATAGAAGGCATTGCTTGAGCGGTCTGGCCAGCTGAAATTTCTGCAGATGATACAGAAGAAAGAAGAGATGGCAAGAAAGAATCCCAGTTGATGTATCCTATGCTGCATAAGCTACGTAAAGCAAATAGCAGGAATTCAGCCCGAGGGGCGTGATTACAACACTGAACAACCAGATATATGAGCACAGACTCGGTAACATATCGCAGCTGATCCTGGTCCTGAGTTAAGTTATATAAAGAACTATCAATAAACAAGTTACAGTTTATAACATACTACATTGAACTAGACAAAAAAATACTCAAACATTATAAAACACACCGAAAATTGGCTCTGAAGCTGCTCAAAATCTACGAGGAATTGCTCATTTCGAGGAGGCAGCTCTCTGTTCATAGCAAGCACCCGCTTTTGTGCCTTGTTCCTAAGTTTGGCATTTCAGGTAAGATTTAACAACCATCAAATGGAAGAAAGCAGCAAAAGCTAGCATGTACTAAAGAGAAAACTACACTTAATTAAGCGTTAAATTAGTTGATCATGGTATGCAAACCCGATAGAAACATCTAAAAGAATAAACTCACGGTGGTTCGCGGGCTGAATCATCTTTTTGACGGCTACTTCTCTGCAAGCAAATCGAAATTCCGATAACTAAACAATTTACAACAATCAATTGGACAGCAGGAATAAAATGAAGGTAAGAGGAAGAGGAGAATTACTCCTAAATAGACATTAAAGAGATCGACAATAGCAGCTCGAGCCGGGTGTTGATAACCCCGGGAAGTAGTCGCCGCCGCTGAAATTGATCTCTGGCTTTGATCCATTAATTCGGTTCTTCAGTTCATATGATTTCAACAAAGAGGAAGAGACTGAAAAAGAACAGTTCAGAGAAAGCGGCTGTGTT
>CAOJBI010222531.1:0-10959 GCA_948277035.1 Euphorbia corollata
ACTGGATTATCTTTTTAAACTAATGCTTAGCAACTTCTTTTTTGAACCTAGAGAGACATAGCAGAAGAATACTGATGGTCCATTGATATTTCAATTTGTGGCTAAGTTTGCATGGAATTTTGGAGTTTTAAATCACTTAGATGTTCATTATGCACATATTTTGGTATATTATGATGGTTATGTCGTAATGGGATATTTTGCTGGTTCAACTAGTCAGTTAGATGTCAAATGCTATTATTGTACTATCTAGGTGACTGATTTGGCCATAGAAATAAAGGAAAAAGAACAATAAATTGAATAGGCTTACTTCAGGAAGAATTCTTCTTGTGTTCAGGAGTATGATTCTTTGGCCGGGTACAATACCTTACTTGTTTCTTCTTCTTGATTAGAAAGGCTATGGAAATTGTCTTTTTTGAATCTATTATGTTTCTTTTATAGTTAGAAATTTTCTACCCTACCTCTGCCCTTTGGTTTCCCATAAACATCTTATTGTAATAAATATTTTGGTGGCATACAGCCAAACATGAGTAATACATCAGAAAAATCCACTGCCATGAGTTTATCTAGTTTGGAAAGTGATTTGTCATACTACCTTTCTATATTACAATGGCTGGATAATTCGTAGTTATAGGAAATCGTATTTACTTAGGATTCGTTTTGTTTTGGCTTTATGTGTAGGTGTATTATTGAGTTGCAGCCTTCTCATTACATAGTACATAGGAACGAAGACCTTAATTCAGTGGCTAAAATCTAATATTGTATGGATGTTAATATTTGCAGGAGAAAGATGATCTTGAAGCTAGGTTTCGTGAAGTGAATGAAGCTTCTGAACGTGCTTTGTCCCAGCAATCAGCATTGCAACAAGAACTAGAGCGAACAAGGCAACAAGCGAATGATGCCCTGAAAGCAATGGATGCTGAGAGGCAACAATTAAGAAGTGCAAATAATAAGTAAAAAATCCAACTGATCATTTTGGGTTTGCAATTCCTTTGCTTGATCTCCTCTTGTGATTTTCCTCATAAACAAAGCGAAAATGCTAGCAAACAATCACATAAATGAACGCACCTAAAGATGGCCGATGATGATGACAGTTCATGTAGACAAGTTTGTGCGCGAAGTATTAGAATATTCAAACTTATTAGTTTCTTCATCAATATAAGTTTGATGGAGAAAATTCCATGAATTTGTATATCCATTTTGTACTATCTTTTCACCCTTATGTGCCGATCATATTTGCGTTCCCTGTTCAACCTTCCTTTGGTGTTTTCCCTGGGGGGAATCAAACCTTGCTTATCTCTCTGTGTTTTTCTTCCTTCCTTGTGTATGGGTTTTCGTCTTTGATGAGTTCCTAAAGATTTTATTCTTGTTTGAGGACCAAAATATATATGGAGGCCTCCCATGCTTTGCCAGAGATCGAATTGTTACCTCCTATTATGGCAACTTATTTAACTTATAGCTTAAGCCTTCATGTCAATATTCTTCAATTTATTCATCCAACCTCTTCGAATGAAAAACTATCCTTCATACAAACGGACGATTTAATTCACAATTGCATTCCTTTTCAAAATTAATGTCTTAGCCACTAGGCTAAGACTGAAGCTGTGACCTCCGAAAGTTTCAAGTTCGAGTCATATCTGGGTGGGTGGGTGAGTTTTCTTTCTGTTTGATGAAAGTGCAATTGCACAATTTTTTTTTAATAAAAAAGTCACAAGACAAACACTGGAATTGCTGTTACTTTGTTATATCATAAGTTAGGCATTGTTGAAATTATAGTATTATATATGCTAAGCCAGAGTAATTGATTTTTTCCATGCATTATATACCTTTTGACATCATTTCACTGCTGCTAATAGAAGTTTTTACATATGATTTAATTTTCCATATGTAGTCTTGTCTTCATTCGATTCTCCAAATTGTAACGAATTTTCTTATGTTCAGACTCCGTGACAATATTGAGGTGTTGCGTCGTTCATTTCAACCTAAAGAGAATGCGCTTGAGGAATTACAACATACCCTTTTGGAGAAAGAACAGGTCTGGATATTTGGATGAAGTGGATTCTTTTGACTCTATAGTTTGCCCACTCCTACCAAAAATATAGTTTTGTATCCAAATTTTTCAATAGCATCTAGGTAGTCAGTCAAGTTAAACAGATTATTCTGGCATAACTTACGGTTGATATATATAGTCTCTTAGTTTGTTCACAAGTGTATGTATCCTTAACACCTCTTACATTCCTTGTTTATTTCCTATATTGCATGTTAACTAGTTTTACTTTTAGATGCTGGAAGATATGAGAGGCTTACTACAATCTGCTGAAGAGAAGAGGCTAGCTTCAATTGCTGAGCTCTCTGCTAAACATCAAAAGGTAATTTAAGAGATGTCCCTCTTTCAAATATTCAATAATGTTCCTGATGTTTGTTTCTGTTTTCTTTGCTAGAATATAGAGAACCTGGAAGGGCAGCTTGCTTATGCTGCAGCTGATAGAGATAAGGCTACTGAAATAATTTCTTCGCTTCAGGTTTGACTCATCATATGTATTTTTCTTTGCAGCAAATTGGCCATGCATAACTATTTGTAGGAGAAAAACTTTTCACTTCTTCCTTTTTCCAACGGCTGTATCTGTATCGCCTTCACATTTATGCTGGGATTCGAAGCTCAATGTTGGATGTTATTAGTGTACAATTTCACATTACGTAATATATCAAATTCTAAAGAGTGTAGGGAACTAGTTCAGGCAGTCTTCTTAGAAGATCTCCGGGGGATACATTTAATAGGCAGATTTTTTGTTTTCCTTTTTCCCAGGTGCTAATTGCGGAAAAAGAATCTAAAATTGCAGAGATGGATGCGGCTTCAAGTGGAGAAGCAGCGCGTCTTAAAGCTGCTTTGGAAAGCTTGAAAGGAGAGCTTGCTCACCAAAAACATGAACACGTACAACTTGCATATTTATAATAAAAAATATATTGTCGTTAGGGTGTGCAGTTTTCTTTAAATATCTTATGGCCTATTAGTAAATTTATTCTGTTAAACGCATCAAAGATCTTCATATTGTTCTTTTGTCAAAAAAAAAAAATTATTTTGTCTTACTTAATTACAGAAGAATTGTGTTCGTTAGTCATCTTAAATGATAGATTTGAAAAGTAAGGTTTGGTAATTTATAAGATGTAGATAATTCTTTTATGGTAGATTCATCATACCTAGACCAAATTTATGGGTATTGTTACTAGTTTTATTTGACATGCGGATGCCACTTTAAGCTCACTTCTTAAAATTCATTTAAAATTGATCATTTTTTTTGCATGTAATACCAAAAAAAGTTAGAATTTATTTATAAAGATAATTAAGATATATCTTATTGGTACCTGAGGTTATTTACTTGTATTAGTTGTAGGGCTCCGGTTGTTCTTGTTCTTTTCTTCCTCTTGCGAATTTTTGAGATAATACCTATCAAAGATCAGCTTAAATTGTCGCTGAAGTTTTCCATTGCTGTAAAACAATAACCTATATAGGCTACCTTATATTCAGTGGAGATGTTCCAGGCTCAAATCATAGCAAACATTTACACTGAAAAGAATATCTATATTGTGATTTATTATTGGAAACAGACGAATAAAAAGTCATTTTGTATTTAAATATATTATTCTATTCTTTAGTTTTAAAAGTCACTTAGATTCCTTGCGTTCCCTTTTTTCAATTTTGTTAGCTTGCCATGTTTCTTGTATTTGCTAGCCTGTGTTAGCCGATGTTGATTTTTACTTCCTTTTGAAATGTGTTGTACTATCAGGAGAAAGAAAAGGACAGCTGGGAAGCTGCATCCCAGGCACTTAAAATGAAACTTGAAATTGCGGAGAGTAACTGCATACGGGCTGAAATTGAAGCAGCTAAAATGAAAAGTATTGATCATCACAAATTTAATAAACTTCTATACAGACTTTAATGTTGTTCAATTTGATATACATACTTTCATGTTGGGCAGGTCAGCTGGAATTAGAAGTGTCTGTTCAAAGCCAGATGCTGAATAAAAAAGATGGCGAACTGTTTGCTGTCAAGGAGGAGGTATGAAATTTTTACTGCTTAGCTTTGGGGTGGTTCTTGGTGACTGGAGCTGGGAAATCTTCATTGGACTATTGTTAGAGGTGTTCTTTGCAATTTTGTCTTTGTACAAAAACCCAAAATTTTAGCTTGTTCTTTAAGAGATCATATTACAGAACACTTGTCCCATTCGTCTCAATCTTAACA
Source organism: Euphorbia corollata (assembly GCA_948277035.1). NCBI lineage: Eukaryota > Viridiplantae > Streptophyta > Magnoliopsida > Malpighiales > Euphorbiaceae > Euphorbia > Euphorbia corollata. The sequence continues at coordinate 4,238 of CAOJBI010222531.1, forward strand.
TACCCAAAATGATATGTTAAAGCTATTGAACCAGAGGCAAGGACAGGTGTCTATTATGTTGATGGTAGTGCTCCAAGCAGTAAACTAAAACATGCATGACGAGTGTTATGTATTTTTTGAAACTGGGGCACCTTGTGCAATATTTGTTCATGGCTCTAGGAATATGTGGTTAGCAAACTTATTATGGTTTTCATGGGACTATGAAGTTTGCAATGTGGATTCCGAATTTAAATGTTGCATTCTTCTGATTCATTGAATATTCTGATATAGCCACTATTAGTTTTTCAGAATTGATTTTATAGAATTCCAAGGCGACCTTGGATCAATGTTTGTTCATAAAATATAATCAGAAGTCTATATAATGGTTACTGAACTTGAAAGAGCATGGAACGTTTTCCATCGGTGACAACTACTTTTCAATGTTTATACTTCATACTCTCTTAACAAGGTAGATTTGAATTTTCTCCAATGCTGTTTGATGCATTCCTTAAATACTTAATATATTGCAGATCAATCGCCTTGAGAGTGAATTTTCCTCGTATAAAGTTCGTGCTCATGCTCTGCTCCAGAAAAAAGATGCTGACTTAGCTGCAGCTAAGGACTCTGAACAACTTAGAGCCCTGGAGGAAGCTCTAAAAGTACATGCTTGTGTTCTTTTTTTGGTCTTATAAAGATGAGCCCATCATAAATTCTATTTTCTTATTATTCTCCTTCTCTTAGGAGGCTGAATTGGAGATTTCATTGATAGCTGCTGAAAAAGACAAGGCACTCCAGGATCTTCAAGATGCATTGGCTAATCATGATAAAGAACTTGCTGAAAGGTAACAGGATTCTGTTTCTCAAAGCTTTCTTCATGCAACAGTTGCTGACTGCTGCACTGTTGTCTGTCCATCTTTCTCTGAGTTTCTCTATCCAATTAGTTTGGAGATTTGGATTCATTTCAAAAATTTCCAATTTTTGTGATTATTTTGATCCCGGGCATTTGATTTCTGGCATAATATTGCTTCTGTGATCCATTTATATTTTCTAGCCTTATTTTCTTTACCTTATTTCTAGTTTGTATCTGAATGCTTGTGCGTGATTCTTGGATACATCTTGTCTTAACACCCAGCCCATTTATGTTTTCTAGTCTTATTTTCTTAACCTCGTTTCTAATGTAAAAATACTGACATTAGCATTCTCGCTGCAGTCATTATCGGTTATACTATGTTGTCTTTGACATATGCGCTTAAGTGAATAGCATTTCTTCCCCGTAACTTGTTCTGCCATGATATTACTTTTAACTTTTACTGCCAGATTTGATTGTTCTGGTAAAGCATCAATCTTAAATTAAAACTTATTTCTATTTCAGAGATGCAGCTCTGAACAATGCCATGCTGCAGATCAAGAGCATAGAAATAAAACTTGATTCTGCAAATTCTCGCCATCGATTAGAAAAAGAAACATTGGAAATAAACATTCGAAATTTGGAAGAAACATGGCAATGTAAGATAGAGTGCTTAATTTAATACTTATCTTATATTGTTTTTCTTCCCTTGGTTCTTTGTCCAAAAGATTTGAGTTTAATAGATTTATGACAAGTTTAGTTGTGATACCAAATTCCCAGCAAGATATGAGGCCTTGGAGAAAGAAAAGGAAGCATCTTCTGGACAAGATATACAAAGAGAGTTAGAGGAGTTAAAACAAAAGTTTAAAAAACTGAAGGTATAGATTAGATTATTATTAACTTCCTTTTTCTTTTAGCACAAAAATTATACTTCCTTTGAGCATTGATTAATTGAACACATCATTCAGGTAGAGCATGACTCGTTCCGTGACTTAGCTGATAGGATGATTGGAGAGAAGGACAAAGAAATCTCTAAAATTCTTGATGATAATAAGAATCTCCGTCACACATTGGAATTAAGATCTGCGGTATGTATTCTGGATGTTTTCTATTTATATTCTTTCCAAGTTCTGGCACCTGAACAATCTTGTGAAATGCTTTCTGTATTGGTTTAATCATTTTTTGTAGGCTGATAAAGATGAACATAGCATTACAGGTATGAGAAATATCCTTCTCCTTTTTGCAGATTTATTTTAGTACAACATGATAAGAGAACTTTATTGTTATAGAAAATCAACTCATTTATGGTTCTAACTTATCTTTAATTTGAACTCTCATTGTCAGCTTCAAAGAAACAGGATTCAACAAATTTAAGCACATCTGTTGCAGAACAACAGATTCTGGTACAAAATTATCCTTTTCCTTGTGTTATCATCTTTTTGAGTGTGATATCAAGCATATATTGATGGGTAACCATGTTTGGTTGAACATGAACTTGTATCTTTGATGTCTCAAAGACTAGTTTTTATTGCTCCAGAACAGATTCTGGTTTTCCCTGTACTCAATTGGTATTTTTTTGTCATGATTCCTGTGTAGCAATATTTCAGAGGCTTGTTATTTGTTCATAAAAGGAACTATGCTGCTTGATTTCTTATAAAAAGCTTGTCTATATGATTCTTGGTGGCTAAGTTTTATCAAAATACATATTTGTTTCAGTAAAGATGGTTGCTACCTTGGAAATAATTTGTTATCAAATGTTATCTGCATAGAACGCAAATATGTCCTTATATTCATGCATGTGAAAAACAAAATTTTCCAACCAAAACATTCTAAACTATTTAAGTGAAAATGAAATGATGTGAAGTGTTTGTAAGATGGTTTTTCGACTAGTAAAATAAGCATCTGAACTGTTGAAGTTATTCTAACCTCTTTTGTGTACTCCCATTCAGTTCTCATTTAATTTAATAATTGAAATGTGCCTTCCCTTGCCCTAGACATGCAATCCGTAGTTCTTTAGCGGCTTGAAGTAGGAAGGTTAAAGGTTCTAAACTATAATTTGAATGCTCAATTTTTATTTAAATGTCAGCTTTTAGCAAGACAGCAAGCTCAGAGAGAGGAAGAATTAGCACAGTCTCAGCGGCATATTTTGGCTCTTCAAGTATGTCACTTCTGATTTTGAGCTCTGTCAGCTACTTGCTTACTTTGTAACTACTAATAGTCCTGTAAAATTAGGAGGAAATAGAGGAGCTTGAACGAGAAAATCGTCTTCATAGCCAGCAGGTATGAAATGGATGGATCTCCTAGTATTTTAATTCTATTGTATTCTATCTATTGATTGATTATGTGGTGTGTAGAAACAATGTAGAACTTGAGAACTCTCTTTATGAAATCTGTATAGCTTAATCGGAACATTGTAATGGATGAGAAGGGGCTACAAAAATTGATATGAGAATTCAGTTTTATGGGAGCTCATATAATATTAAAATGAGTTCCTCAAGATTCTAGAATGCTATGCCAAGAAAACCAATCAAGAGTCTTTAGGGTTTGACCTTTTGTAATAAGCATTATGATTGTCAGTAGGAAGTTTTTCAAGTAGGCTTACTGTTTGTGTTGGTCAAAAGACCTCATAAAATGTGATTTATTGATCAAAATGGTGCTAATTATTGATGTGATGAATGCAGGAAGCCATGTTGAAGAATGAACTACGCGAAATGGAAAGATCACAGAAAAGAGGGGGAGTGGATCTGACATACCTTAAAAATGTTGTCTTGAAGCTTCTCGAAACAGGTATATAATTTGAAATATCAATTAATGCAGATACCTTTGTTCACCCTCATTTAATGGAAGTATCGTGGGTGTCTGATATTTCTGACGGTTGTGCTTCCTCTTGCTAAATTCTGTGTGTGAAGGTGAAGTGGAGGCCCTTTTGCCCGTAATTGCTATGCTTCTACAATTCAGTCCCGATGAGGTAAAATTCTTATTCTTCTGCATTGTTGTCTTTCAATGAGAGTCTTGATGTGGAACCATGGTGTTACAATTTGGAGATGAAAACATAGTATTTATTTTACCTTGTTTTAATGAGTACTTAAAGAACTGAAATAACAACTGTAGAATGAAATTTTTAATACAGCCTTTTAAATATGTTTCTCTATTTTTTTTTTTAAGTCCAACTCTTTGGTGTTTTGGTTTCAAATTCTAACAGTATCATGACTATATAATTTGTCATGCTATTGAGGGCAGTTTAGGATGACTTTTCCAGATTTATGTCACGAAAAGTTCCATTTTCAAGCTTCTCCAGGATGCTGTCCCAAACAGTTACGGAAATAAATATCCAACAAGCCCTAATTAGGTAATACCAAGAGTCAAAAATCTTTTGTCCAGTGACAAAATATGTTTATACCATGACAAGTTTGTGAGTTTGAGCTTTTTTAAGGCAACATATCTGAGAACAATCCTAAACATGCCTCAAGTCTGTGTCACTGCCGAGAAGGTCTAGTGCGGCGTTATATCAGATAATTGTTTAGGCCATTTGGTATGGAACTTGTCATTTACGGGTTCACAATTACAATAGCAGCATGCATATATACCGCATTTCAGTTCCGGGGATCAATTTCTCAAGTCTTATTTTTCCAATATCTGTAATTGCATTGTCAATGTTAATGAAAACAGGTGATGAAATGTCAACAAGCATATCGTGCATCAAATGATGTTTCAAGAAGCCAATCAGGCGAACCTTCTGGATCTTCGCTCTCTCTTTTCTCAAGATTCTCATTTACATGAGACCTTAACCTCAGAAAGCCTTAGAGAATTCTTTTGTTGAAGAATTGTCTGCAAATACAAATCCAGTTGCAAGCAAGACGGATTCTTACTGGCTCATCCAAAGCGGAATTAGTATGACATGTATTCTTTTTGTAACACAACTCTTTATGCTTTATAGTTTTTACTGTAAAAAAAAAAAAGTGATGATATAAAATAAACAATGGTGATAAAATCAAGGGTTTAATTATTTATATATTTGTTTCTCTCCTTTGTTGGTAAAATGTGTATCACCAGTTTTCCTTAACCACAGTGGATGATGAGTGAATGGTCAGCCTGTCATGGTTTATTGCTAACTTGTTAAATCTAATGGTTGCATATCTCAGTCATTTAATTTACAAAGTTAAAAAGAAGAATGCATTCGTCAAAATGCTTTTTTTAGATAGGCTAATTTATCTGGGACAGTGGATCTTTGATATATTGTAATCTAAGGTCCAGATACCAATTTTAGACATGTCATCTTAATTACAAAGAAATTAACAGTACATCTAATTCTTTTTAAAAGAAAAATAGGCAAATATGTTCAATTGCCGTATAAGCTAAACAATGAGAAATCAAATGGACGCAATTTAGACAAATTAAGGTCTAGAAAAGTCTCTTCGTAATCGAATCGAGGTATATGAATCCATTTTCAAATGGTGAAGTAACCTAGGTGAATGCAAACATTAACACATGAAAAACATATCAAATTCCAATACTTGATATGCTTTTAACTTATTAAAACACTCACTAAAAAACTAGGTTAAAACCCTAAAAAACAAATGATGTTTCAATCTGCTCCCGTTCAATAACAGCTAGAAGAAACAGATTTTGAGCAACAAAACTTACCTCCTTTTAAAAAAAGTATTGCTCAATTGAGCTTGCATTAAACAGAAAGGAAAACCTAGGTAACCCCAATCCAAAGAATATTTGTTTGTTACACTTGAACACTGGTTTTCAGATTCTAAACGAGCATCAACTATATGGGAAGGCTTTTAAATGTGAGATTGATGTCTCATGTTGCCAATTTGGGGCACACAATTTCTTCAGGGGGCTATGGAATGAGAGGATCACCAAAAGCTTCGAGCTTTCAATGCGAGAAGCACCCATTTTTATTTCCGTTACTAAAAGTAAATGCAAAGTCTTATCTAGAGTGTATCTCCTTAAGATTGAAGTAGTATTACGTATGCTATTAATTTTAAAATTGATCGGCAGAATTGATGTTCTGACAACAAGGAAACAACGACGATATATGACTGCGAGATTGCAATTTAAGATTCCAATGGCAACATCCATTGAATCACAAACACAATGGAAACAAAGACAAAACTCAAACTTGTTGCATATCTCAAACAATTATAATTTCCAAAGCATTCAAATTTCAAACTACTAAAAACTGATACAAAAAAAACAGAGAACAAATCAAGCATGCCTTGCCTGGAAATCCTTCATGAAAGCAACCAACTTTTCGACACCAGCATAAGGCATAGCATTGTAAATGCTAGCTCTCATTCCCCCAACTGATCTATGCCCTTTAAGCTGAACCATCTTCTCCTTCGCAGCTTCTTTAATAAACTCGCCTTCTAAATCAGATTTCTCAAGTGTAAACGGCACATTCATCAGTGACCTAACAGATTTCTCAACTGGACATCTGTAAAACCCATTGCTTTCATCAATGGCATTATAAAGCAAATCTGCTTTTTTCTTGTTCTTCTTCTCAACCTCAATTAATCCTCCCTGTTCCAACAGATCCTCAAAAACCAAACCACACATGTATATCCCATAACAAGGAGGAGTATTGTAGAGTGAGTTGTTTTCAGCATGAATCTTATAATCCAACATTACAGGAGTAATCCCCTGTGCATTTCCAACTAAATCATTCTTCACTATCACTATTGTAACCCCAGATGGACCCACATTTTTCTGAGCTCCAGCATAGATTAACCCAAATTTTGATACATCAACAGGCTTTGAGCAAAAATTTGAAGACATATCAGCTACCAAGATCCCATTTTTAGGGTTTGGGTAGTCCTTAAATTCAACTCCATGAATAGTCTCATTGGCGCATATATGCAAATACCTGGCGTGCGGGTTTTGTTCC
>CAOJBI010223218.1:0-15041 GCA_948277035.1 Euphorbia corollata
CCAAAGCACTTTCAGTTCATCTTGAGTTCTTGCTATTTTTATGCTCACGTTGCTTGTGGTTGTGTAGTGTATGCAATATCTGCTGGACATTAGTGCTAATGCTGATGTATTTTTTGGTATATTATATGTATTGCCATTGGACGAGAAGGAGGTGTTCCGCCTCTGATTGCTCTGGAAAGATCTGAGACTGAGGTTTGTACTCTAATCTTCTTGTAATGGTTTATATTACACACCAATCCTGGCTGCATCTTATTCTCCTATGATCTGATAGCTAATTTATAAGCCGTCTATATGCCCATGGTGTAGCTATAACATGTTTGGCATAACTATTATGATGAATTGATGCTTTGTTGATGTGTGTATATTATTTCTCTAGCTTCCTTGTCTTTTTCTGCAAGTGTTTATATTTTGCGAAATTTAAACTTAGATTTTAGTAATATTTAACAATTTCTACATTTTGGGTTTATGTAATTAATTTTAGCTCTCTTCAATCCAAATAATTATTGGTTTTATTAATAATAAACTTGCAAGGGAATTTGTAAGGGATAATACACTTGCAAATCTGCAAGCACAATTTTGCAAGTACTAGTGTGCTTGCAAATCTGCAAGGAAAGATTCGTTTGCAAATCTGCAACGGAACTCGCTAGGGAAATATTTTCCGTTGCATATTTTGCAACTGAAATGATATCACTTGCAAACGGATGTGCAAGGACGTATATTGCAACGGAATGCATAACGTTGCAATTCCGTTGCAAAACAGCTTTTGCAACGAAAAATCTGTTACAATTTCCGTTGCAAAAATGTTGATTTTCTTGTAGTGAACCTCCATTAGAAACACTATATCGGGCCTGTGAGAAGACACCAAGTCTTCAAGTTCCTGAATTGTTGGGTCCATGCCCAATCCCCAACAATTCCAACTCAAAATTTTCATAATTCTTGGCGAGCTCTCACATCGGATCTCGCTTTTCCTTCAACTTGCTTATCTCGGCCAGCAACATTCATGATTTCTGTACCTCCATCTACAGTAAGTTTGCGATTTGGGTCATTAATACTACAACTTCATTAGAATTCTCATCCACAAAGGATATGATGATGCTGCCCAATTTGTTCAAATCCTGAAAAGCATCCTTCAATTTCTGAGGCTTCATCGATGAACCTGTTGGAACCAAGCTACTTCCATTCTCATCCCGGAGCCAACGATCCTCTTCCATGACCATGTTTTTCCTTATTGTGGCTATAATGGAGTTGTCATACATTCGTAGCTTATCCTCTGAGGTATATGTAAAGGACAAATACAAATCAACTGTCACAAAATTATTTTAACAATATTATGATTTATTAATTATCACAAAACTCATTATGTAATAAATTCTTTCAAATTATCACAAGTAAATAATTGATTTTGTGACAACAATATCTAGTTGGTACTTTTATTTTAGTGTGACAATAATTGTAACAGGTTACCATACATTTGAAACCATCACAGAAATTAATTGTCAGCAAGTTAAAAGATGTCACAAAATATTTATTATTTTATGACAATATATTTTATTTGTAACCAAATGGTTTTTTTTTTTTTTTGTTGGAATATATTACTCTCTCCATATACTTATATAGTAGTTCATTTAGCCTTTTCATTAATCCTCTTTTTGGTTTTCTATTTAGATTATCAATGGATTTTTTATCTTTTATTTCTAATTTGATCTTGTACAAATTAGGAGAAAAATTCTATTGTTAATGAAATCATAATTCGATAATTACAAGAAAGATGTTTTCATTTTAAAATACAATCATAAATTATAGTTTTTTACGGTGGAATAAAGTTTTTATTGGTTCTAACTAAAAGTAGATGGAGAGAGTCTTTACTAGTTTTATGACAATATATTTCTTTTGTAACTAAATATTTTTGTGACTATTTTATGTTTAAGTAATTATTTTTACGAGATTTAGTCATTTAATTTAATTATCTAATGAAGTTAGCCATATTATCAATAGTGTGTTTCGTGAAGATCCTTCAATCGGGTTAACATTCTCTCTTTTTCCATTGTTATAATCGTTCATTATCGTTTGCAAAACATTTTATTAGCTAGCTTTTTCCTAATTTATAGCATATTTTTTGAAAACATTTTGGAAAAGTATAACTTGGTTCCCAAGAATTTTTTTTTTTGTAAAAAGGGACGTGTAGTTTTAAAAAATTTACAAACATGGATTCTCAATATTAAATTAAGTCTCATATTATTCATTTTTATTTGAATTTTTGTGGAATGGTAAATAAAAATAGAATATACATTAGTGATAAATTTTGTAAATTTTTGAATATTGTAAAAATATTTTTTTAATTAAATTATGATAACAAACTTTATAAAATCATAAACAAAAATTCTGAAATTTACTTAAATCCTTATGTGTAATTTTTAAATAATAAAGTAAATTATTATAATGTTGAATTGTTTAAAATATTCAATATAACACCATTATTTCTGAACTCGTAGACCCCTTTTACAAATATTTGGAAATCACAAATCCTCTTTTGTAAAAATAAAAAGTTTTACTGATGAATTTTCGCATAAGAGTTTGCTTGGACTAGCCTATTCATTACGTTTAGATTGTAATTATTGAATTTGTTTTTTCTGCAATTAAAATTGAAATTTCAATATTCAATACTTGGACACTAGTTTTGCGGATGTTTCAGGTCTAATTCTTTTTCTCGGTCTGCTTCTTCTTTTTCATTATGTTCTTTTTGTTTCATCATATATAAACACACTCGTATTATTCATTTATAACATTCAAGTTACTGTAACTAGGTCCTCGTTCTTATTCTTTACATTTTGTCCAAGACTTGTATGAAAAAAAAAATTAGTCATGAGAGATACAAATGATTTTCGCCCATATGCCCTCCGTGCTTTTATACCTATATACAAGGGTAAACAATTAGAACGCCCCTAATCCTATAAACAAGGTACACATGAACGCCCCTAAATTTTTTTAATATAACTAATTTTTTTCCTTGTATTTTGTTTCTATCCAAGTATAAAATGTAACAAATTCTTAAGTGCAATAGTTACAAATTTTTATTTCTTCTTAATGAAAATATTAATGTACAATTATATTTGCTTTTTATGGACTTGTTTATTTCATTGCATTACGAGCCTAATAAGTTGTCATCGATGGAATGAAACTTATTCTTTTCATCTTCAATTTGGTTCAGCTAAGTTAAGTTAAGTTCATTTCAAATCTATTAAGTTCAGATAACTTAAATTCAAGTTCAGTCTAGTTAATGTCTATTAAGTTTGGCTATGTTAACTTCAATTCAGGTCCATTAATTCTAATTTTAATAATAATTATTCAAATTAATACTTAATAAAAATTAATAGTAATAATAAATAATCAATAACAGTAAAAATATTAATATGAAAAATTAATTATTAAATGATGTAGTTAATAATAATTATAAATATAATAAGAATAATATATAAATCGTAAGCATTACTAATGTTATTAAGATAATAATATTATTAATGTCATTGTAATACAACAATATTTTTAATTTTAATCAAAGTATTTATTAATTGAAAAATGTAATGCGAGTAAAAGTATTAATAAAAAATATTATTACTTTTACTGTTTATGATTCAATAACAGTAATAACTTAATCCAAATTACAAGTGAATAAAATAACTATTATTTATCGATCACATGTAATTGAAACAATAATCATTACAGAAATTTCAAAATGTATCATGTAATTTTATTCATTTGAAAAACAGGATTCGAGGATTTTTTTTTTCTCAAAAAGGGTATGCAGTTTCAAAATATTGTAAAAGGGGGTTTGTGATTTCAAATATAATAGTGTTACATTGAATATTTTAAGTAATTTAACATTATAGTAATTTAATTTTATTATTTGAAAATGTTAATTTTCAGAGTATTTTTTATTTTTTTATGATTTTTTAAAGTTTCTTATCTTGGTTTAATTAAAAAAACATTTACACTATTGAAAAAATTACAAAATTTATTACTAATGTAAATTGTATTTTTATTAACCACCTCACAAAAATTCAGTTAAAAATGAACAAAATTAGAATTTTCATGACATAATTTAATATTGAGAATCCTTTATTTGCAAATATTTTGAAACCACAAACCCCATTTTGCAAACAAAATTCCTCAAATCTCATTTTACAAATGAGTGAAATCACATTTTACCTTTTTTTAAGTTTGTCCTAATTATCATTTGAATAAAAAAATTATAATTAAATGGTTTTACATGTTATAACAATTTTTTATTATTATTATATTAAAATTATTTTATTTATTATGATGTTTACGACAGTTATTAATATAACTATTATATAAATAATTATTTATCATAAAATATTAAAATTATTTATTTATATTTGTATTAATTGTAATTAATTTTTTTTTAACTTTATTATAGTCCTGCACTTAATTTCATTGTTTAATTATTTATTATTATTGATAAATTAGTCACGCATAGCTAGACGCGTGAAATGCACGAGAGTTCGTTTCTTAACAGTCATGCGTCCTGACCGCGTGAATGAAGTTGAATGACTCGTCTTTTCCGTTTCTTGCAGATGCAGCAGTAGAGTTTTTATCAAGCTCAAACTCTAGATTCCAGTTTTCATTAGGATTCGGACAAATCCTAGTAGAGTCCAACTTGGAATCGAAGAACTACTCCTTTACGGATAAGGAGACATTCGAACCCCTATATAAAGAGGTTTGCACCTCAAATCAGGTACACAATTCTATAGATCCAATCTCTAAATTCTCTGCCTCCTCTCTTAATTCCGTCGCTAACTTAAGCATCGGAGAGGCTACGTCGGTCACACGGCTAGCCACTCTAACATTTTCTGTCTCGCAGGCAACCTCTCCGACGAGACTCCGGTGAGCAATAATCTGAAGATTGGAACATAGGCAACCCATTCTTTGACCAATCTTTCAATTATGTATTATAATAATTAATTAAACGAACACTAAACTCGGATGAAAACGAATACGATTATCTATTTTCTTGACTTAATTTAAGATTAAGAATCCTTTATATGCAAATTCTTGAATCACAGACCCATTTTACAAAACAAAAATCCTCATTTTTAAATGAGTACAACCAGAACTATTTTTTAAAATTTGCCCTAATTATCATTTGAATAAAAAATCATAATTAAATGATTTTACACACTATAATAATTTTTTTATTATTAATGTTATTAAAATTTTTATTATTATTATCAGATATATGTAAGTTTTTAATATAACTATTGTGTATATAAATAACTATTTATCATAGTATATGTGAGCACGAGATCTTGTCCCTCTCGATAACGATGATAAAAACTTATTTTTCCTTGCTCTCCCGAATTTTGTTGAGTTCATATTCGGATTTGGAAGAGTATTGGAGAAAATCTTTTGATCTTTTGGACCCTAAAATACCCAAGAGCAAGCCATGAAACCCATTTTCTTTTAAAAAATCAAATGGACTTGTCTTAAGCCCATTTAGGACATTTCCTTAAAATGAGCATATGCTTGACTTAAGCCCATGATCCATCACTATATAAACCTGGAAATTAGAGTGGGAGGCATCTTTTCACTACATTGTTTGGGGTGAGAATGTCTAGAGAAAGAAAAGCCTTTTAGAGAGAGGTTGGGAAAAAGCCCGAAAAGATTCATATTCACTATCTTTTCTCAAGTTTTCTCGACTTATCTCTTATTTCCAGGTTACTTTAAACGCTTAGGGATCCATTTTTCTTCGACTAAAAAATCCTTCTTTCCATTTTATTCCTACAAGAACCAATCGGAAAAGCTTAGAAGATCTTCTCAAAAGCGCCTCTAGCTCCAAAACTCCTGGATTCACGTCGGAGAAGTAAGATTTTGAGTTTATACAATTTTTTGGTGTTTTTCGAATTTTTTTGGCATTTCCGGAATTTGGATTCGGTGGCAAACCGGTACCGACCATGGTTGCCAGTACCGTCCCCGCCAATACCAATCTGACTCGATTGGACTAGACCGGTCTGATCCAACCGGGTCCAAACCGATAGTAGACCAGTTTTCCGATCAACCTTCGTTTTTTGCTATTTTCGACCGTTTTTAGCTGTTTTCGCTTTTTTTATAATGTTTTAGGGTATCCCCACGACGGAATGATTAGTATTAATTATTTATTATATTTTAATAATTATTGATTTTACTGTAATTTTAGTAATTAATTTATTATTATTATTAAGTTCAATTCAGTTCAGCTAAGTTCATGTCCATTAAGTTCAGTTCAATTCAGTTTAGTTTAGTTAAGTTAAGTTAAGTTCATTTCATATCCATTAAGTTTAGTTTAGTCCAATTCGGATCAGTTAAATTTAGTTCAGTTCAGTTTTCACAAGTTGAAAAGAATATGGTCTTGTGAGATCTCATTTTGACAGTATTTAATTATGCATATGGTTAAGGCAATGTAATTGAAAGCGGACCGGAATGGGAGGTTGAACCAGTTCAACCGGGAAACGGCAATGAGTCTGGTCTAATTGATAAAAATAGCAGCTGAACAAAATAAAACCGACATAATAGGTTCAAATCGGAAAAAACAGTTGAACCAGTGAACCGGTTAAAACCCGATTCTTATGAAATTTTCATAAATTTTTGTATAATCAGAAAATTTATATAAATGTTTCCTCCATCACGGAAATAATTATTTATGACTTTATCAGCTTTGACTTTATTCTTTTGGGATTTAAATAAATATAGAAATAACTAGAAGTTAGATTAATGTTTTCATTTTATGGAAATGATTTTTATATCGTTAATATGATAACATGATCTTAGATATATATAAAATTTATTGTTTTGTTTATTATTCGTATTTTTACCAAAAATAATCTATGAATTTATATTTTTAAGTGTTGATAAGTAGCATATATACTAATTAATTGTAGGAAATTAAGTGACCGAGAACTTCCTGCTGATTCTGCTGTAATTCTGTCAGAATACGAGCAAGACCTTGGTTAAAGGAAGTCATGATGGGAGAAATTAAGGAATGTGGCTGAAGTAACGTGATTTGAGAGAGAGAGAAATGCATGACAAATTATTATCTTTTGTTGGTTAAATTTAGATTATATATTTGTAATGGTTAATTTTTGTCTTGTAATATTTTATTAGTTAAATCGTACATATTTTTAGTTGGCTTTCCAGAAGCTTTTTGAAGAGAGCTTTAGTATCTCTTCTTTTTTCCATTTAAAGGTAACTTTCATTCCATCTTCTGCCTTTAAGGCGACCATCAATGAACTTTGAAGCATTCTATACATTTGTTGTTGATTTTGGCATGGAAAGGAGCGAGTAGTCGCTGCTCGGGCAAGTCCTTCCCCTGGAAGGGAATCTAAATGAATCTTCCTTACATTGTACGTTTCTTTAACTTAATTTTTTATGTATTGTGTGTATGGATGCTTAATTTATGTGAGTGGTTGAGACACTTGCTACATAATCATAGTTATCATGCACTAACCGGAGAAGTAATTATGACCGAACACTTACATATTCATATATTATGCTTGATACTGACTAAAGATAGGTGACATGCTAAGGGTTATACTTGTTATATGCTTGACTAAACTTGATGCGGGTTAGCTTTGCTTAAGATGAACTGACCGGAGAATTAAGTAAAGTTAGTCTATAAACTAAGTGAAATTGGCAGGAGATTTTAAGGGTTTTAGGTCAAGAGACCTTGGATATTTGTTGTTCATTAAGTTAAAGAGTATCCTTTTAGGAAGATGGACATAAATTGCTGAATGGAAGGGCTCGACCAGTTTTATTAATTTCTGTAAATTTTACTTACCAAGTTCTGTATCTGTTTTTACTTTTATGGAAAAACTCAACTTCTTACTCAATTTTATAAGGATTTTGCTTAATGCAAACACTTAACCCAACTACCAGTAATGTTTTAAACTATTTTACTTGTTCTATGTGGACACAACACTTGTGCTTCCCAATACTATACCTGACCATAGTACACTTGCTAAAAGGTGCCAATTAGGCGCAACAAGTGTATTTAAAAATTTATAATCTTATTAAAATATTTTATTTATTTGTATAGTTCAAATAATTTAATTTGAAGGAGATAACATTTATCATTAACATCTATAATTTTTATTTGTTTTCATAAAATCTATCATTGACATTTTTGTTTTAAATTTCTTCCATAATAATTTATATGTTGAAATTGTGTATATATTTTTATATGGCCAAATGCATAAGTTGCCCCTCAAACTTGGCACAAACCGCCATATGCCACCCCCAAAGTTTCAAGTATTACACTTTATCCCCTAAAGTTGGTAAAATTGATACAGTTTGCCCCTTGATTGCCACGTGTTAACTTCTGATTGGAAAAAAAATCAGAAAAATGGTATCTTTGAAAAGTCAAACCAATTAAAAGTTGACACGTAACATTTGGCCTTTTTATTTTACAAAAAAGTAAATAGCGGTTGAAGCACGATTGAAGCCAGTCGAGTAAAATCGGGAATCACTAACTTAACCGGGTCTATGTCTGGTGCAGTTTTGATAACATTGGGTAAGGTCCCCAAGGCACCAAATAAAAAAGTTTTATACTCTGACCATTAAGAGGAAAACATGTGGTGGTCTCTTTAAGATATTAGGAGATTTGGTTGTGGAATACCTCAAAACCAACGGTTCGTATTTGTGTCTGTGTAACGATCGTCAAAGTAATTATGCAACATAAATGATCGATAATGGATTCAGGTATAACGAATTTTAATCATTAATTATCCGACTGTGATTTGATCCTGCGAAATTATACGATTATATTAAGTAATTGTTATAATATTATTTTCTGAGACGATCCTGGAAATGAAATGTAACAAACATGTCCATAAAAAGCAAACATAAGTACATATTAATATGGTGCCTATTAATAAGTAATAAAAATTTATAACAATTGAAATTAAGAATTTCTTACAATCTCCCACTAGTACAACATATTAATCTTAACACAATCATATTACAAATATATTTCCTTAAACATGCATCTGTATGCTAATTATTTTTTAATCTTTTCTCAAAACAATCTTGTCAATCTCATATATAAATAGTGGAAGCAACATGATTTTAATCATTTAAGTATTGCAACTAAACCACCATGATCACCATATGATAACAAGACAAATATTAGGCATGACCCATCTCATCACCAAGACAAGACAACACAGCCATTCTAAGCCACATTACTTACTAGAGGTAATAATGACCTACACTTAGGCTCATATGTTGCTACCATCACTCCTTTTGGCATGTAAAAAAGAACTCATCTCCTCCATAGATGCATTCTAAATTCTAGACTCTCATAATAAATACACATTAATATCCCATTTATTGCTCTCACCTACCTATATCTAGTTACTAACTTGATCGTTGAAGTGCTAACGTTGGATCTGGATCTCCGGCCAAGGCTTATGTTCTAGGAAACCGATGTTGGTTCATCCAATCCCCCAAGAACGGAATTCAGTCAATACCTTAACTGGACATCACCATATAAATACATAAAATGGCATAGATCAAACATGGATGGGAATAACGTGCCCGCTACAATGCTTTTTATGTTATTATTTCATTAAACTCCAATTTATTTGGATCAATATACAATGAAAATGTATGTTAATATGATGCCCATTATATGATTTGAAGAATTGTAACAACCAAATTAATAATAAAATTCTTATCAATCATATTAATTATCAAGACATCCTATAAATCTTGTCTTAAATTAATTTAGTGATGTGTTTTGTAATTTTAAATCCTCACAAATACCTAGTACAACATTAATTTTTAATCTTTGGACAGATAAATTAATTGTTAGTGATACTTTGTTAAAAAAGATAATGATAAAAATACAAATAATTAATTCTATTAAAGGATAATCTTTTTTTGACATAATATAGTTCACATGGAAAATAAAAAGGCCAAATACATACTCTGCCCTTTTAACTTGGTACAATATCACTTTGCCGCCCTGAACTTATAGTTGCCTCTGTTAACATCCTAAACTTTGCAAAAACGCACTTGACAACCCCACTCGTGCCAGTGTCACCTTCTGGTTGGTTTGACTTTTCAAATATGTCAGATTTTTTATCCAACCAGAAGGTGACATGGGAAACGAGGAAGGGCTGTCGGGTGCGTTTTTGCTAAGTTTAGGATGTTAACGGAGTTAACTATAAGTTCAGGCTGCAAAAGTGAAATCGTGCCAAGTTAGAGAGGCAAAGTATGTATTAGGCCAAAATAAAATTCACAATGATCATGTTTTATAGTGTTTCATTATTTGTCTATAATATTTTTGTCATTGGTCAAATAGTAAATCTTCATTCGGGCCGATTACCATCCACATAAATAACAAACATATGTATCCTTGACTTAAATACCTTTTTGAGGCTTGTTATATAATTGGCTAAATACATGTTTGCCCGCTCAACTTGACAACTTTTCACTTTTGTCATCTCCAACTTTAAAAAGTTTTCCACTATCCCCTTATACTTGGCAAAAATGCATTCGCCAGCCTCCTCGGTACCACATGTCATATTTTGGTTGGATAAAAAATCTCACATCTTTGAAAAAGTTAAACCAACCACAAGGTAACACGTGGTACGAGGGGACTAGCGAGTGCATTTTTGGCGAGTTTTGGGGGTTAGTGAAGACTTTTTAAAATTGTGGGCGGCAAAAGTGAAAAGTTACCAAGTTGAGGGAGCAAAGTATGTATATGGCCTATATAATTGAAACGTTATTTTGGTGCTTGACCTATTGAAATTGTCTATAGGTACGAGGGGGCTAACGAGTGCATTTTTGCCAAGTTTGGAGGGTTAGTGAAGACTTTTTAAAATTAGGACGGTAAAAGTAAAAAGTTACCAAGTTGAGGGGGGTAAAGTATGTATATGGATTATATAATTGAAACGTTCTTTTGGTGCTTGACCTATTGAAACTGTCTATTTAGTTTCTAACGTATTCACTTTTTGCCTATTGGGTACTTAATGTGTTCAATATATGCATGTATAGTGCATGATATATTCAATTGTAGCACATAAAGTATCTATTTAAGAACACAAACAATGTGAAATGGTTATATTGTCATGTAGATAATGTGTATGTTTCGTTGATCATGCGTAGAATTATCGACCATCAATGGTATCTTAAGTTGTCGAACTAAATTCGATATGTCAGGTACCATATAAGCAAAAGTTGAATATGTCAGACATGAAATATGCTATTTCAAGATATCATGCGCCAAAATGGCATCTGCGTTATAAAACATGCCCCAAATATGTATTTAAGTATATGTATCCTTATATATTTAAGTCATTTTTCACAAGTAAACAACTAAATAGACTTGATTACGCATCAATTTTATAATATTTTAATGAGAAGAGAAGTGATTTAGTAAGTTATGTAATCTTTTTATTATTGTTTTATTTTTAAAAAAAATCTCATGAAAGATCACTTAGACAATCTATTCTAGTTAATTTTTACAAATGTCTTGTCGACCTCATCAACTCATCAGCTGTAAAAAAATGACACAATATTGGATGTGTTTTTAATTATATTTAAAATTTTTGTTCTAAATTTTTGTTATTACCCTTGGTATCTTTTTGTATAAAATTTTATGTAAGATTTATATTCGGTACAAAATTTTTTAACCAAATATATTTTGAATTTTTTGATATTTTGTTTGAAATGTTTCATATAAAACTCGTATAGCGTTGACATAATAATTATAAAAAAAGAAAAACCCTAGGATGCTCTCTAGCCGCCACCACCCTCCCCACCCCCTCCCTAGCCGTGACCTCTGCCACCGGTCCCATGTCTTTACTCACCCTCCTTCCCACCGATCCCATGGCAACAATTCCACTTATCATCCTACCCCTCACCTTTCTCGCCCAAACCATCATTCTCAAAACCCTAACCCGAATTACCATCCTACCAAGATTAATATATAATACCCAGCGATCTGATCACCTCTCCACTGATCTACCTCGAAAGATCTACTTTGAGAACTTTCCCAATTCTCATAATTCGGCAGCGATGCAAATTGTGTTTCGGAAGTTTGGGATTTTTGGGAGAACTTACGTTGCAAGGAAACGTAATAAGAGGAACCTAAATTTCAGCTTCCTTACCATTGATAATTCCACCTCATTTAGAGAAACACTGGCTCGGATGAATTCCGTTCAAATTGGCAACATCCGATTGCGTGCTTTTAAGGCTAAGTATGCATCGTCTAATTCAGTTCCCACTCGTAAACCATCTATTATTCATAAACCATCGAAACCCCGACCCTTATTCAAAGAATCCAATAAAGATACCCGGTCTTACGCCTCGGTTGTTCGGTCTGATCTCCATGCTTCGAATATATTGGCAAAGGATTTTTCGGCAGAAGTGGCTACCTGGAAACCCTTCTCTTGCATTGCAAAACTTATTGATATTTCTCGAATTTCGGATGTTATTGATATTTTGCGGTCCCGTCATTTTACAATTAAATTTGCAGCTCCTGCAGGTGGTGATGTTGTGGTTATCTCATTTTTTTTTTCTGAAGATGCACTTTTAGGTTTCATTGAAGGTGACTGGCTCTCTTTGAAAGATGTTTTCTATGATGTGGTCCGTTATCCTGCTAATTTTGTTCCATCTGAAACGATCACATGCTTAGATTTTATGGGTCTACCTCCGTCTCTTATCACGTAATCTTTGGTCCGAGAACTAGCATCACGTTTTGGTCGGGTCATCTCATTTGATTGTGATTTCGAGCAACCCCACCGTCTTGATGTGGTTTCCTATCTTATTTCTGCACCATTAGGAATCACTAATCGTTCTTTTAAATTATCTTTCGGTGACTGTAATGTGGTTGTTTATACTAATATATGTCAAGGGGTCAGCTGTAAGCATGATGTTGACGATGATATCTCAGGGAATTCCTTTTCTTCTGACTCGCTTTCTGTTAACCCTATCGTCAATCCTCCTATAACCTCAACCGACCGTTACACCTCTAAGGATAAGGGATTCTCAGTATTGGATGACCATATTGACAGTAGTGAATTTGTTCCAGTCCATCATCACCCTCCCTCGCCTACCCTCATTGATCGAACTGTTCAGGTTAGCTTGAATGAAATTGACGAGGAACCTGCCACTTCTCCTCGCCTTGCTTTGGTCACTTCTAGAGGATCTAATCTCGTTGCTCAGACGAATTCTTCTGTTAACTCAGACTCCATTCATGAATCGAGACGCCACTCAGAAGCTCTTTCGACTTTAAATATTGGTCATCAATTGGGTTTATTTGATTTGCGCCACAAAGAGCAAACTATCAGGATTCTTGAGGAGCGAATTGCTTCTTAGGCGCTACTGCTCTAGGGTTTTTTCTGCTGTTTTTATGTCATTTAATTTTATCTCTTGGAATTATCAGGGTGGCATTCGGAATAGTGCCAAACAATCATTTGTTCGTACTAGCAGCAGGAAATTCAGTTTGCATTTTTTTGTTCTTTTGGAAACGAAAATTGATTCCATTCCTCTCAAATTGTTCAACGATTTTGGGGCCATAATGACTTCGATTATCATTCTATTCCCGCTGATGGTTTCTCAGGTGGCTTACTTATATCATGGAACTCGGTATTGTTGTAGGGTAATGTAATTTCTTTCTTTGATCGATGGGCATTAATCCGTTTTTGTTTCAACGGCCTAAATATTCATGTGTTGGCTCTTTATGGTTTTATTGATGTGGCTTTGCGGATTCAGATGTGGCAGGATCTCTTGCCTTTAGTTTGTAGTTATAATAAAATTATCTTGTGTGGGGATTTTAATGAAACCATGTTGGGTTCGAAATGTTCTAGTGGGGTAGCAGCTCCTTCCTAATCTCATTTTCAAGATTTTATTTTTGACAGTGCATTATTAGATATATCTCTTCAAGGAAGGCAATTTACATGGTTTAATACCCAATCGTTCTCACGAATTGATAGGGTGTTTGTATCTTGCGAGATTTCAGATTTATGGCCAACCTTATCGATTGCTATTGTCGACCCTTCTCTCTCGGATCATTACCCAATTTTATTTCAGTCCCATGTGTCTTCTTTTGATGGTCCTAGACCTTTTAGATCATTGAATTTATGGTGGGATCATACTGAATTTGAGCCTTTTGTCCGATCCAATTGGGAAAATATTTGCTCATCACATTGCCATCGAGATATTACCTTCAAGCTAAAGATGTTAAGGATTGTTATCAAGCCATGGTATTCTAATCATTTCGGCAGTTTAGATCGGGAAATTTCTGAACTTGAATCACGTGTGTTGTCACTCTCTTCCGACTCTATTGCTCGACCCATGTCATCGTCAAATCTCAACTCCTTGCAAGCTGCTAAATCAACTCTTCAATCCAAACGTGATGCTTTAGAATCTTTGAGAAATCAGCAATCCCGGGTGAGATGGACCCTTCTTGGTGATAATAATATCACTTTTTTCCATCGCATTGCCTCAGCCAGATTTCGCAATAATCGAATAGAACAAATTGATGATAATGGTTCTATTAAAACAGATCGGGTGGAAATTCGGACCGCAATCCATAGCTATTTCCAGCAGCTCTTTTCGGCTACTATTACAGTGCCCTTGTCTCTTCTCAAACTGAATTTTGCTTTGGTTGATGCTGGATCAAATTCGGCAATTACTGCCCTATTTGAGGAGAATGAGGTTTGGTCGGTGTGAGCGGGCGGGTCCTTCGACGGCTTGGTCGTCGAAAGTGTTTAGGGGGTCAAGCTGCGCGAGGTGCGAATTCGCCCTGGGTTTTGAGAATGAGTCCTACGATCTCTGGGGGATGATTTTTATTAAAGAGAAAACCGTTTTCAATTCGATTTCCTTTTAGAAATGAATATAGTAAAACAAAGTTAATACCCTATTTTACTAAAGAAAAGAGTCGCCACCCGGTTCAGCTCCACCGGGAATTGTGGTATACTGATCCGTGATGGGATTTTTATACCTGAAGAATGAGATTCTGAGTTCGGATATAATGGTTA
>CAOJBI010224471.1:0-12923 GCA_948277035.1 Euphorbia corollata
ATATGCATTTGGGGCATTTTGGGTCTCTTAGCTAGGACAAATGGGAAAATCCCGGGACTGAGCTTTAGCATAGATTTTATGTTTTTTGTTTCCTTTTCTAGTCATCTGTATTCTAATCACCCTCTGAGTTAGATTGAGAATCATCAATACACTCTAGCACTCTGTGATTTCATCAATGCCCTTATCGACGGGACATCTAGCTGATCAAATCTATACCCATAAAAGTAAGTTAAATTTGCATATAATGCAAGGATACAATTTCCCAACAAATCAACAACAGAAAGGTTCAAGGTTGAAGATGCATGGTTACAAGACACATTTCAAATAGTTGGAAAGATTCAAGATGAAGTACAAGAAAAAAATCCCGAGGTCTCTGACTAAGATTCTTAATGTTACAAATGCTGTGCATGGGAGTTAGAAACTCAACCCTTCAAATTATCAAATATGCTCTCTCCACTTGAAGATGCTTTACATCTTTGTCAAAAATTGACTACAAAATAAGTTTTGGGAGGTGATTCATGGAATGGTGATGAAAATGGGTCTGGTTTTTGTTAATTAAACACATCCATTAGTGGCATTTTATCAAACACCTAGCATGCGAACTCAATATACTAAGATTTACCATAAACTGAAATTGAGCAGACATCAAACGAGTAAAGAAAATAAATGAAACAAACCTGTAACGGATATGAGAGCCAAAGAAATATACTATCAGTAGAGATTGCCTTGTGAAGAAATTGAGAGGAAATATGGAGTCTTCGGTGTGCAAGTTAGTGATTCAGGATTAATACTCTAATCAAATCAGCATAGTCAATAGGAAGGGCAAGACAGCATTGAAGCAAGATCAATTATGAATTGCGAGCAGCGAGCAGAGAAACAGATAGATTCGAGAGTACAGAAACAGATCGAATCATCGATGAATTTTAGGGGAGTGGCTATGTTTCGTGACAGTTAAATGAAAAAGTGGAGAAAAGAGTGCACAAAGAGAGGTTGAGAATGAGAAGGAGAAGTGGATGAGCAGTTACTGTTGTAATAAAATTTAAAGGATGAAGTTACGGTACTTTGCATACCATGTCTAGCACTGTAGAAGCATCCTAAAACAATATACCATCGAGTTGAGTTCCGTTTTGAGTAAAGGAATTTGAAGCCGTTGGAAACAATCGATTGATTATTATAAAGCCAGACCAAGTTTGCAGTATTCGCCAAATCAGGTACATTGTTATTCTTCTCCTCAATTTTGAGTTTCTGCCGACTTTCTGCATTTCGATGCTGCATCATCCAGTGTTTCCCGATTCCGATAACAATTTGTGTCGGATCTCGTCTCCCTTGCCAAATTGGGGCATGTATCCGGCGGCGAAACCCCCTCCCTCCGCATCATATTGATCTTAGCTTTTCCACGCTGTACGGTTCATTTCACCTCCATTAGCTTGAATATTTTATTTTACTTCACTATTTTTTTTTTTTTTTGAAAAGATTTTACTTCACTATTTGATTAGTTTGAGAATGTATGGGATTGATTTTCCTGATTCAAGATTTATTTGTGATTTGTTGGTAATCTTAACTTAGCTTTTTACTACCCACAGATGGAAGCCAAACTTCAGTTTTCTCCCAAGATTAGTTATTCGGATGAAATTGACGATGTAAAGTATGTCTCTAAGCTTAGTACTATACTTGTTGCAACAATTGAGGAAGCCAAGGACCGGATTTCTCAGATTGAGTATATATTTTGCACTCAGCTTTACTCTAATTTTCAATCAAAATCGAAAAGTTTGCAGAAAGTTTACATAGAGGCGAAAAAGGAAGCGGAGGATTCATGGAAAACCAAGGAAAAAGATCTCCTGGTTAAGATAGAAAAACTTGAACTTCAAAATCAAGAAGCCCTTGAAGAAAACCGATGTTTGAAGCTCGAGAAGGAAAAGGCTTTGCAAGATCTGGATGAGAAGATAAAGCCTCTCCTAACTAAAGAAATGAATCAACAAGAAAGAATTGATAGGCTCGAAGATGAGATCAGAAAGAAGTCGAAGGAAGTTGTTGAAGGACTGGAGCTGCATAATAGATTGCTCCAACTGGTTCAATCTAATTCCTTTGCGATAGTTGAAAAGGCGAAACAGCTGAAGGATCAAGAAGAGAAAACAAATGAAATGATTGCTCAAGTGAAGAAATTAGAACAAAAAATTGAGGAGCTCGAAGCAGAAGTTAGGGAAAAGACTAAAAATGTAGTTGATAAAGAAGAACTGACAAAGGAGTTGTTAACAAAAATAGAAACCCTAACGTCAGCATCAACTAAGGCTGAAGAATCATTGAATCAGCAGGAAAATGAAAAGAAAGAACTTGTAGGAAAATTGGAAGTTTTAGAGTGTAATGTCTGTGAACTCGAGAAGAAGAATAGGAAGAAATGTGAAGAAAATGAAGAGGCGAAAGTGTTGCAAGAACAACTGCTTCAACAGATTGAAGTAAAAAATATGGAAATTTTTAAGCAGAAACTGCAGTTGGAGCAAGCATGGAAATCAAATGTTACTTTAGAGGAGAAACTCAATGGTAATCTGAGAACTATGCCACTTCAGATCGAGTTAAAGGATGAAATTTTCTCTTTAGCAGATCTGCAAAATCCAGAGACTGCACCTGGTAAGATCTCTTTGCTGGAATCATGGTTGTCTTAGTCTAGTAACCCAATCTTATACCATCAGAGAACAAAAGAAGGGATATTTGCATTAGTGAGTAAATGCACTTCTCTCCTAATTTTATTTAGATTTGATGGTTACAGAGCAAATCGTTGAATTGCCTACTTAAAAGATGGCAAGTTGTGTGGAATGCATTCAAGAGCATGAATGTATGTTTGCATGAGTAATAATACAATGGTTCATGACCATTGACCTGGAAAATGGTCTCTCGTTTAAATTTTGATATTTTGGGTCCCACCAACACACACGTCAAAATATGTTTTGATCCTCAATGGTCCTGGACCATCTTGTAATTTCCCATGTTTGCATTTGTTTGTCCCTAATTTTGGTTAGGGTCTATTATTAATTGGCATACCCTGACTATTATAGATGAAACATGATATTCTTTCCTTGAATACTGAAATCCTAATATTTTGTCATACAGCTGAACAAGTGATTAAAAAACTGAAGATCAAAAACGAAGTGAGTGTTGGAGAGGAGGATGCCAAATGTATTCCAATGTCGAGCTTTCGCTCTCCTACTTCCGAACATAAAGCACCGAGATGTCCTCCCACATCGAAATCTGTTCCAATCATCGGTACAAAGAGGCCTAGCTCTCGTTGGGTGGATACCAGAACTCACCGAAGCAGAGATGGGCCTGATCCTCATGACGAATTCCTTAATACCCCTCTCGAAAACCTCAGAGTCACAGTGAATAAAGCCATGAATGATAGTTCAGATGATGAAACACAAGACATGAGTGTCGAAAACCAGCCGATGCAGCTAGCTATGCCGGTGCGAAAAGAATTCAAATATGTTGAATCAGTTCGGAAGAAGGCTGAAAGGGAGAAACTGAAAGGAGTTGAATGCAAGCAGTGCAAGAAGTTCTATGATGCAGTTCTGCCTAATGGTGGTGACGAGAAGAAGCAGAATTTGCGGTGTGAGCATCACGACGGTGTTTCGAGGCATAGGTATAAATATGTGCCCCCTTTAACTCCCGACGGATTTTGGAACATTGGGTTTGAATCTGAAATGTAACTTTTATTGCCTTGGTATTGTGATTTGTAGCTGATGAATTCAGGAGAAAAGCTTAGTGCTAGTTATAATTGTTGTATATATTAGAATTTTTCGGTATGTATAGATTGACAAATAGTTGTTGAAAGGGAATTGTTTAAACTAGTGATTGCATCAATGCATTGCCTGACGAGTTGGTACGGCGTAACACAGTCGATCCATTTCTGTGGAAGTAAAGGCCGATTTGAGATTGCTTTGATAGGCACCAAAAACTACAATCTTTAGCATCATATACATCCGACATAAAATCATTTTCATAAATGCAAAAATTGCATATTCATACAGACCAGTGAGACCATATTTGAGTATTTCAGTTGGTAAAATATTTTGGTCAATGACCACGACTTGCATATTAAATAATGATATGAAAATCAGATTTTACAAAAATCAAGAAAAGAAAATTCAATGGTAAATTAAAATAAAAACAATTTTTTATTGTATTATCGATTACAAATTTCAGAATAAATGTATACGGTAACAGCGCATAAAACTTTGCTGAATTTAAAAATTTGATATAAATTTGTACTAATTTATCAATGTTTTTATCATGTTTTGAATTTCATGTACCATGACAAATTGGCGTACTTCAACATTTGAAATTCATAATATACCATTATGTTGATAAATTAAAAAAAAAATCATGTACTAATAGGGACTTTAGCTTGGAAAAATAGCACACCACCTAATTTCTAGAGACTTTCTATTACCATGCGTGACATGATATTTTTTATTTGTTCAGATTCTAACAATGAAAATACAGTAACTAAAAATTAATGATATCGAAACAACTATCCGAATTACTTTATCAACACAAATCAAAGTCCCGTGCCATGTCAAAACATTAAACAAAGTTGAGTGTATTTAAACCAATCAAAATTCCATTACAAATGCCAAACACAAGACATTACTCAGAAATCTCGGAAGCTCATTTTCGGGTCCCCAGTTCTCCCCCTCCCTCTCCCCCTCCCCCTCCCTCTTCCCCGTCCCTGTCCCCTTCCTCCACCTCCACCCCGTCGTTTAAAAAACGATCTCCCATGCTTCACCTCCACAAGTGAATGAAGCAAATCATCACAAAGAATGCAACCAACATGCAACGTCGCCCCATCCTCCAATGGCGTTGTATTCTTATTAAAGTCCACCTCAATGATTGTTGAATCGCACTCTTGGCACCGATCACGAGTTGTGGCTATCCTGTGAGCACCTTGAGGGAGCAACACAAGGCAGTTGCACATATTGCAGTAAAGTCTCCATTTGGGAGCGCTTACTGGGTCTAAAACAAGTGTTCCACTGCATTCTGGACAAGCACATACACCTTGAGCTATCATTGAATGACGGCAAGTTGGGTGTGGACAGAGAAAGCATGGCATTCCTGCCCCCTTCCCCAACTTGCCGAAATTGCCTGTCTTGCTCGCGCCAAATAGTGTGTCGATGCCTTCAAAGGGAGGGCTGTTGTAGCAATATGGACAGAGGGGGAATGTCTTGCCTTCTGGGCCAGCCATGGAGAATAGCAATAGCTCGAAATTGTCCAAAGGACATGTTAGCTCCTTGTATAACTGCAGATTCAATTAATTGACATTAGAAAGCAACATAAAGATTCAATCATTTCGGTATGTTACACAAGGCAGACAGTGTCGATAAATTGACGTTAAATGTTTGAGTGTTGAAACTGTTACAGCTTGGATGGAGAAAGCTAGAATTTTTTACCAACTTTTAAGGCTAGTTTAGGATTGCTTTTTCAGACTGTTTTTCTGAAAAACTCAATTTTCAAGCTTTTCTACTGTCTCGAAAAGCTCTGGAAATCAATAACAAATAGTTCCAATTTAATTAGTATTAAGAGTCAAAATCTTTTGTCAAATTCCAAATTAAAAGTTTACAAGTGTAACTTTTTGTGACAGCGACTATAATAACAATCCCAAACAAGCACCAACTCTTCAATCTAGGCTAAAAAGTTTATTTATTTGATTTATTAATTGAAGTTCAAGTAATAATCATCAAAATTGATGCAATACCTTGATAGTGCCCTTTTGTGGAAGATAATAAACCTCTTCACATGTCCCACAATATAGACGAGTCGGTTGAGTTGAAATGTATTTCATATACCTCAGACATTTGCCACATTTACTAAGAGCTCGTCCTGAGTCAATCAGTTGAGAGAACTGTGCTTCAAATAATGCATCCATGTTATCAATCTACAGCACAGCAAAAAAAAGCCTAGTAGTTAATAACTTAATAAAGAGGGGGAGTAACTACAATCATATTCGATATTGGGAAGGAGCTAGAAGAATTTCAGGTCATTAATTGGTGCTAACGAAGCAAGGTAAAATTTAATCTGGATAAGCAGATTACTAGGAAAACCACAAAAAAGCACATGTACCTGCTTAACAAAATAAACATATTTCTGCATGAACTGCTGTAATACATGCTGCACAACATGATAATGATCGGCCTGACCCTTGGCGACAAGTGTGATCTGTTGCTCAATAAAACTACGAATGTCGGGTAAGCAGAGATCTGGATCAATACACTGATAGCCTCTAATCAGGGTGATACCTAACGTTGTTGGAACTAACCTCCTGCCAGCTTGCACCTGCAATTAAGAAGAAGGCATAATCCCAATTAAGAAAATACATTATTATTATTATTATTCTTTATGTTCTTAGAGTATCATAGAAAGTGGCATACTGTATACCAGTCTGTACACTCAAAATAACACTATATAGATTACTCACCCCAGCCCCTTATTCTTTTTACATGAAAAGAAAGAAAGTTATGTAAAAAGGACATGCCTGTACATAGTTACGCTCACATATGTTGTTAATATGTACAGGAATTGAAGCGTCTGTTCCTATTCCATTCTTCTCCATCAAAGAAATCAGCTCACTCTCACTTAAGTAATCTGGAGGAGCAGTCTTACCCTGCACATTATAGAAAGATATGAAATCAAACATTTGTTCATGCAGGAATACCAAATACACGTGGCTTATATATAACTATTAATTCTATAGGTCCTTAATTAGTGACATCTCATTATCTTTCGCCAAAGAACAAAATATCAACCTCCTTTTCCCCTAGTTTTCTTATCCTACAGAAGACAACTGAATTTAGGACACACAAGTGAGAGAATTTGGATCCTGTTATGGATACTTTATGTATGAAGATAGTTGCTAAGATCAAAAGGATGCTAGTGATGATTATGGGTACGAAACAAAAATAAGCACATATTACTCAAGTCCAATTGGAAACATTAAAAGAATCGAAATGCATGAATTATAAGATGCAAAAAGTTAGCAAGGAGGCTAAAGTGTAATTAGACAAGCTGAAGATAAGTTTTATGAGGAAAATTGAGATTTACATCCGTAATAAGCAAAATGAACATATGTGGCTTAAAATGGGAATTTGGGAAATGAAATTCAGGGGTTTGATTAGACCAAGAGAGGTAAGGGTGATTAAACTCTTTTCAAGGACAATGCTTTTGATGTTTCTCCTATTTAATATATTTAATGCGTTTGAAGGTTAATGAATCATTTCGGAAAACTCCCTCCTCAAGTTGATCTTGTTATCATTTTCCATGGTGTAGACAAGTCATTCTTTTGAGTTGTGCTCTCCTTGAGGTAGGTAGTATTGAACAGTACGCATAAATTGGTACGATCAATAGCCATCATTAAAGGAAAGGATTTTCTTGGCTTCTTTGTGAGCATAAGCATCAGGACTGATATTTAGCTTGAATGTAAGCCACTCCTTTTTCCATTTCTTGCGGTGTAGCAATTGACCTTCATTGCTGCCAAGCACAAAACGCAACTCAGCCTATATTCTTGTATGTTCTCCTTAGACTTCCTCCGTCATACTATATTATCCACACACCTGCTTCCTCAGTGAACAGTGGCACATATCTTAGACTAGTAGTTAAAGACTAAATTAGTGACCTCTAGATGTTTAAGCTTCGAGTCGCATGTGGGGTGAGGTAGAGTTTTTTCTCCGTATTTAATATAAACGCAATTGCGCAAATATTAAATAAACTTAATCTTAGTACTTTTTTCATCCTACTTCTGTTTCTGCTACATACTGAAGTGAATAGTAAGGTTCACCATGCTTAACAAAAATTAAACATCTTTTCCTTTATGTAGAAGACAGAAGAGATTGAGAATTTGATTAATTTGTATAAAGGGTACATGTACAGCACAATAGTGTAGACTAGGAAATATATAAAATCCAATTCCCTGAAATCGCTCCTGCAATTATTCCTACGAAGCAGACCTAATATCCAGTCTATGTACAATTGTAACACTCCCCCTCAAGCTGGAGCATAGATATTGATCATGCCCAACTTATTACAAATGTGATTAACCCGATTACCCGGTAAGGCTTTAGCGAACACGTTTGCTAGTTGACTTCCATTCTGATATGTTGAGTTGAGATCGTACCATCTTTTCTCGAGTGAAGTGACAATTAACCTAAATGTAATTGGTTAGTTCGTGATATGCGGGATTGTCTGCCTCATTGTCGCACCATAATGTCATTGGTTTTGTTTGCACAAAGCCAATTACTCCAAGTAAATTCCGTAGCCATAAAAGCTCACAAGTCGTTTGTGCCATAGCTATGTATTAATGATACAACTATTTGCTTCTTACTTTTCCAAGACACAAGGTTCCCTCCAACAAACACACAGTAACCAGTAGTGGATCGTCTATTTGTGATATCACCTACATAGTTAGCATTAGTATATTCCTCAACCATATGGTAACCATGCATTAGTATATTCCTCAACCATATGGTAACCATGCTTCTAGTACAAAATTTCTAGTCCTTGTGCTCCTTTGAGATATTTCAAAATATGAGTCAAAGTATCCCAATATGAAGTTCTAGGAGATGATACGAACCGGCTAACCACTCCGACTAAGAATGGAATGTCAGGACGGGTGATTGTTATATAGTTCAATTTTTCGACAATCCATTCATACTTCTCAGGATTCTCCAATACATCTCCATATTCAACTTTCAGCTTCACATTTGATATCATTGGAATATCACGTTTTTGCTCCTATCAAACCAGGATCATTCAACAAATCTAGACAATACTTTCTTTGAGACAAGCAAATTCCTTTACGACAATGAGAGACTTCGATTCCTAGGAAATATTTAAGTGAGCCTAGGTCTTTTGTCTGAAATAGAGTTCCAATGAATGCTTTCAACTTTTTGATTCCAACTTCATCACCCCAATAATGACAATAGCATCAACATAAACAACAAGCAAAGTACACCGAGAACTAGATGATGTAAATAACATATAGTGATCATATGCACTTCTTAGTAGCCAAATTCAATTAATACTTCACTGAACTTCCCAAACCAAGCACGAAGAGATTGTTTCAAGTGATACAAGGACTTCTTTAATCTACACACTTTCCCTAACTCTCCCTGAGCAACAAGCCCTGGTGGTTGTTACATGTAAACTTCTTCACTAAATCACCATGCAAGAAAGCATAATTAACATCAAGTTGATGAAGCAACCAATTGTAATTAGCGACCAATGATATAAACCACCAAACGGAGAAAAGTTTTGCTATCGGGGAAAAAGTATCAGAGCAATCTACCTCGTATATCTGAGCATAACCCTTAGCAACTAAGCGAGCCTTTAATTGAGCAATAGAACTATCAGGATTCATTTTAATTGTGTACACCCACTGACAACCAATGACTCAATTTTCTGAAGGGAGATGCACAGGATCCCATGTGTTATTATGCTCAAGAGCCATCATCTCCTCTTTCATTGTTATTTGCCAACCATCATGAGCCAATGCCTCCTTCAAAGATGCAGGGATGGTCATAGAATTTAAGGAAGCTACAAAAGACATGGAAGAAAGGATAAAGAATGGTAAGAAAAAAATTAGAAATAGGATGGTTACATGTTCGTTTACCTTTGCGGACACTAATCAGAATGTTAGGTTTATGTATAACTGGAGGATCAGGAGACAAAGAAGAAGATGCAAGGGGCATATCTTCATTAGAGAGACTGTGGGAGGCTTTTACACACATCTTGAATAAACGTGACGAAAAACTAAACAAGGAATTGATTCACTTGTTCATTTGGAGAAGTGGATTCTACATGTTTTCTCACTATAGAAAAGAGTTTCATCATATAGATCACTAAGAGAAACAGAAAGTACCAAAGGTGTAATTTCAAAAAAATGTATCTGTAGAAAAAAAAAATGATCTAAAGGAGAATAACAACGATAACCTTTTTGTTGACGAGAGTAACCCAAAAACACATTTGAGGCTATAGGATAAAGTTTTGAAATTTGAGTTCGCATTTCTTGAGCAAAGAAAATACATCCCAACACACGAGGGGGAGGCAACAGGAAATAACTTTTGTGAAGGAAAAAGCATAGAATATGGTATCTCACCATTAAAGAGGAGTACGATTAATTATGAAACAAGTGGTAGAGACAACATCAACCCAAAATTCTTTCGGAACCTCCATATGAAACATAAGTGCCTGAGCAACTTCTAGTAAATGGCGATTATTTCGCTCAACAAACCCATTTTGTTGTGGAGTTACAATACACGAAGTCTGATGAATAATACAGAACCGCAGATCAAAGAGATGTTTTGGAGTGGAGGTGAGAAAACAAAAAGGAAATTCCGGTAACAGAATGAATAGTTACCCGGAACAATAACTATGAAACACAGCAAAACCAGAAAAAAATATGCCAAACTCAGACAGCCTTAAACCGGGCTTTAATACCATATAGAAGAGACAAGAGATTAAGAAAAATGTCTTGATTAATTTGTATAAAGGGTACATGCATGTATACAACACTACAGGTGTATATTAGATCAAATGCTAATTCCCTGAAATTGCTCTAATTATTCCTGTATATCAGAACTAATGTCCAATCTATGTACAATTGTAAACACTTCACTACCAATATAATTAATGATTCTCACTACTTTTTCTAAACCTACTCCCTTTAACATGGATCATCATATTTAACTTCACAATTTCTCAAAATATTATTTCATTGAACTGTTCTTCCACAATAAGCTTCTTCGTCAATATGTGAGATAACTCAAAACCAAATGTCCTAGTCCTAATTTCTAGCATATTCTTAAACACAAAAAAAATTTAGGCTATGGCCAATTTATAACAACAATTAGAAAACAAAAGCAATAGGTGGTGAACATGGTTTGGTAAAATGATTCCTTTCCACTCATTTATAGCTTCTCATATGAAAAATGTATAGTTAACCAACTAAACTATAGATAAGTATGCTGAAATAGACAAAAAAAAAGTAAGAAACAAAGCATTCATAGTTAACCAAGAATGGTTCAATAATTCCGTAAAATTGCTTAAAAATCAGTTAATAGCTAAATATAAAATAACACATGGAATTGTTTAAAATTTGAATCTCATATGTGAGTTTGACTAACTAGCCAGCAAGCAGCCATCTGTTCGGAACTTAGGATAAGCTATGGGAGCATTGGCTAAAGCTAAGCACACTGGAAGATGTGGTAGCATACCCAAATTCTACAAATTCTAGGACAAAGATAAAAGGTAAAACAAGGAAAACATGAATTGGGGTAACTAATAAATACTTGACATATCATTCCTTTGCGGCACATAGAATAAAAAACAATGATTTAAATATAGGTATCTAATATAGGTGTAAAGATTAGTCTAGAAAAATGTAATATAACATTTGATAATATTTTCATAATCAAATATGAAGAATTGAAAATTGTGGAGATCAAAATACCTCAAATAAATCCACTCTTGAAGGTTTTATCCTCTCTCCTTTTGAAAGCTGAGGAAGATTTTTCTCTGATACTGCTAGCCATGGCATGATAGATGTAAAACCTTCTTCTACAACATGTTGTCCTACACACTGGAAGAACTCTCCACCAGCTGAGAATTCCACCTTTGTTCTGAAATTATTCAAATTACAAGAAAGGGGCATTAGCAAATGCACTTATTGAGTTATAAATTTATGTAACTGATACATAAATGTATAATTAACCAATTCCGTGTGCGTATTAATAAGGACTTAAAGATTTAAGAAGAATGAATCCCAAAAAGAGTAGAATATGCACACGTGAAACACAATTAAACTCTGTCTTAATCTTTATGTACACCAGGAGTTGCAGAGCATTTGTTACAAGACAGTTATTTTTCAAAGTTCATGCAATAACCAAGTATGTTATTATCTGTTAGTTGTATGTTAGCTATAAACCTATTGTGGTATTAGCTGTAAGGCTATAGTAATGTGTATATATTCATATGTTTCTTAAGAAATGAAATAAGAAGAATAAGATGTAGTCTTTTGTATTTTAACATGGTACCATAGCAGCCCTGGTGAGCTTGCTTTCGATTCTGGAATTTTCTGTTTTTCCGTCAATTTTCCGGCAAACCTTCTGTTTTTCCAGCGAGCTATTTTCCGGCCATTGTTTTCCAACACTGCCCTCTCCATCAGCAGCGCCACCCTTTTTCCGACGTTGTCCTTCTTCATCTGCCTCTGTTTTTCATTTTTTTTTCGGTCTCCCCTGCTGCTCCTGTGAGCAGCCTATTCCGGCGACCCCCTTTTCTCACCACCCACGCCAAAGGAAGCGCAACCCTGAAACCGGCCCATTCTCGTAGGTCCGGTCACCTGATCATCGGTGCGTCGACTTCACGCGCCACTTCTGTCCGCTGCTCCGTCATACACGCGCCGGCGAGTGATTGCGCGTGAGCACTATTCCGGCTACATTTTCCGGCGAAACTTCACCACCGTCGAAACTCCGTTACCGGCAGCCCTGTCTAGTTAGTTTTCCGATTTGCATACTTGGAGTTGACAGATTTGTTTGGACAGTGAGTCTGTGTTGTGATATCTAAATTGAGTTTGTGCTTTTGGTTGATTTCATCGAGTTCAAGCATGTTGGGGCTGTTTTAGTTTGCTGATTTCACTGAGTTCAGTCATGGGGCTGTTTTTGTTTGCTATATTCAGCCTGGTTTTTGGATGTCTGTCGAGTACATCTGAGTTAAGGCTGAGTTGGGGCAGTTATGACAGAGTTATCAGTGTGTTTTGTTTATTGTTTTGATTTTTTGTTTGTCAAGTTTATTGTGGAATTCGTTGTATGTTTGTTTCAAGCTGGACATTCATGGATATGGAGCTGATCCAGCTTGAGGGGGAGTTATGGAAAGTTGGATAAGTCAAT
>CAOJBI010224676.1:0-21223 GCA_948277035.1 Euphorbia corollata
TTTCCCTTCTAGAAATTGCTCTTGACTAGAAATTGCCAAAACTTAAAACCGCTTAAAACATTCAAATATTTATTTGCATAC
Organism: Euphorbia corollata; assembly: GCA_948277035.1. Lineage (NCBI taxonomy): Eukaryota > Viridiplantae > Streptophyta > Magnoliopsida > Malpighiales > Euphorbiaceae > Euphorbia > Euphorbia corollata. Next base: position 82 of record CAOJBI010224676.1, read on the forward strand.
TTAAATCTAATTATCTACTACAATTATTGGATTGTTAATTAACTCTATTCGAGCAAATAGCATGTGTGCAGTTTCCGGGTTTTTAAATTAACGGTTTATAAAGTTACTAAATTAGTAAATTAAAATTAATGATCGATTCGAACGAATGATTATTTAAAATTACGAAATGGTAAGGAACAGGAACCCTTAAAGCAAAACTGGGTAAATCTGTCTCAAACTTTTCCATTTCATTCCCATTAGCTTTTCCAGAAGATGAGATTTTTCAAGGCTCTTTGGATTTTGATTTGTTCAGGCTCCACTCACCATCCAGTAATTTTTTTCTTTTTCTGCTTCTTCCCTGATATGGGTCTTGGCTGTTTTTTTAATAATTAGGTCAAGTTGTTGTTTTTGTCAAAGTTTTGTTTATGTCTACTTTGATTTTTTTTTCTTTTTTTAATTCATTTCGTTGCAATTCAACCTACCTAACATTACAAGTTACAATCCACTGTTTTTTCTTCATTTTATATTGGTAAAGTGGGCCATGTTTACTCGTCTTCTCTTTTCTTTACTGTTTTTATTTTTCTGGTTTATAGTCAAATGCTAAAAAACCTATCTTTCTTCAAAGCCAATTTTGAGGTTTAATGATGTGCATATGCTTATCTATTAAATTAGTGGATTAGCTGTTGAGATTGCCCTTTTGCTTCCTTTCTGTTCTTGCTCCTACCTGCTCAGGTTCATATCTCTTTCCAATTCTCATTTTAATAAAACTTGGTTAATTGTTTTGTTTTCCTTGATTTTTCTTTGAATATCTCCTAATACTAGTATAGCTATCTTTGTTGAGGTATCTGCTATGAGCCTATGACTTTGCTGACTGTTCTCTTCTGATTTTATTATAAGATTGACAAATAAAGTTCTCCCTTTTCTTAAATTTTTTTTTTTTGAATTACCTCTCCTATCTACTGGGTGTGTCCAGCTACAGTTGTTAATCTGATCGAAAGACCTTTTATTCTCACAGTTCTGTTTCTGTAGTGATATACTATGCTCATCAAAGTTCTGAGCTTTCCTTGTAACTGTGTTGTTAGATGACTTCTTGAAGATGGATGAACTTCGAACTCTATGCTTCTTCTTGTAATATATGTAGGCGAATTTGTCTGTTTTGACTTGAGCAGGAATTTCAATTTATTGCTGATGTTTTAATGCTTGATCAATGAACTATTTAAAGATCTGGGGCTATAGAATCAAGATAAGGCCTTGATTACAGGTTTTAGTGATCTAAGCAGATTAAAGATCAAAACTTTTGCCTTTTCTTATCATATATGAATCTGCTTATGCTGTTTAGTGGTTTCTATTTGACAAGTTCTTTCCTTGCAAACTTAAATCTAACTCTTGCAGCTTTGACTCGCTTTTAGAGCAACAACCATCACTCTCAAACTGAAGAAGTAATCAGCTGAAATCATGTCAATGATTAGACCAGTGGAGCTTTCGGCTACCCCACATCAGGGGAGGACTATGTACATGACTGATTCTTACTCGAACGAGAGTTATGAGAAGTACTTTGCTGATTCCCCCACTGAGGAATTAGTACAGCCATCTAGCTCTAGTGTGTCTGCTAACTCATTTCATGGTCAAGATTTGTCTGGATCCTCGGTGATTCAAGATACACACCCCAATTTTGCGTCCATGAGACAGCGCGCTATGTTTCAGTTCAGTTCTGATTTAGACTACTTGGAAGTTCAAAGCCCAGATTTGGTTGACTACAATACAGATGATATGAGGATGAAGCTTCAAGAACTCGAGAGAGCTCTCCTCGAAGACAGCGACTATGCTGACGAGGATGACATGATTATCAATACTCAAATCATGGAAATTGATGGCGCCATGCTTGAGGACTCGCCAAAGGAGTCAACATCTTCAGATTCATACTTAAGTAGCATCGGTAGTAACAAAGAAGTGTCGCAATTGTCTCCGAGGACTCCCAAGAGGTTGCTTTTTGACTGTGCTAATGCTATTGCACAAGCGAATTTCGAAGTGGCTGAAGCTTTGATAAGTGAGCTTCGTCAAATGGTTTCGATTCAAGGCGAACCGATGCAGAGAATCGCTGCCTACATGGTTGAAGGTCTAGCGGCTCGAATGGCTTCCTCTGGCAAATATCTATACAAAGCTCTGAGGTGCAAGGAGCCCCCTTCTTCTGACAGGCTCGCAGCAATGCAAATTCTTTTCGAGATTTGTCCATGCTTTAAATTTGGATACATGGCTGCGAATGGAGCGATGATCGAGGCATTCAAGGGCGAAAAGAGAGTTCATTTAATAGATTTCGACATAAACCAAGGGAATCAATACATAACTCTTATTCAAGCACTTGCGAATCTGCCAGGAAAGCTACCACAACTGAGATTAACCGGGATTGATGATCTTGAGTCGGTTCAACGACACACTGGCGGGCTGCAAATCATTGGTCAAAGGCTCGAGAAGTTAGCCGAAATGTTGAAGGTGCCCTTCAAGTTTCATGCAGTGGCTTCCAAGACTTCATTGGTTAGTCCATCAATGCTTGGCTGCAAACCAGGGGAAGCACTTATCGTCAACTTCGCCTTCCAACTCCACCACATGCCTGACGAGAGTGTGTCGACAGTAAACGAGAGGGACCAACTTCTCCGAATGATTAAGAGCCTCAACCCGAAACTTGTAACTGTAGTTGAGCAAGATGTGAACACTAATACTACCCCCTTCTTGACGAGGTTTGTCGAAGCATACAATTACTACTCGGCTGTTTTCGAGTCCCTAGATGCGACTCTCCCCAGGGAAAGTCAGGACAGGATGAACGTCGAAAAGCAGTGCCTGGCAAGGGACATAGTGAACATTGTGGCATGTGAGGGAGATGCAAGGATAGAGAGATATGAGGTGGCGGGTAAATGGAGGGCTAGAATGATGATGGCAGGGTTTAGTTCTTGTTCGATGGGTCCTAATGTTGTGGATGTGATTCGGAAAGATATAAAGCAGAAGTACTGTGATAGGTACAAGTTGAAGGAAGAGATGGATGCGCTTCTTTTCGGATGGGAAGACAAAAATTTGATTGTGGCTTCAGCTTGGAGGTGATGATTTATCAAGTACTAGCAGCAATCTCCTGCATAAATTCAACTTTTGTTTAGTTGTATTTGTATTTTTTGTGTGAATTAAGATGCATCCTAATGTTTGTATGATCTTATTAACTTGGAATAAGTTCTTGGAATTCAGTATGCATGCTATTGCTAGTTTAATGTATGTAGGAGGGTTAACATTATTGCTTTTCATTTTCTCGGTTTGTCCGGTTGCCGTGTTTCAATTTGTTTTGGATCATAATCCGAAAATTGTATGTGCCAAATTTTAAATATATCAAAACCTCTGCCCTTGTAAGTTGTGGCTTGATTTTGTCTTCTCTTAGATGCAAGTAAAGACAAGATGGAAGCAGGTTTATTAAGCTAGAACAACGTTTTCACATAGAACAAGAACAAGAAATTAAGTACTGTTGGTGTACAAAGAACGAGAAAATCTTGTTCTTGGCAAGAACCAAATTTGCTGATGTTATCGTTATGAACTTCTTGATGAAATACGTCATAAAATTCAATTAGAATTCTCTGCAGTGCTAATACTAAAATTATGGGAGACCGTCATTCCACATTGCAGGAAACCTCAATAAGCTTAAGATACAAGGAACTGAACACGAGACCACAAAAAAAATATCTTTGAATTCTATTTCTCCCCTTTAATGTACATCATTTTTCATGCAGTTACAATGAATATCTAATTTACATTTAAAAGAACATAAAATTTGGCAAGGATGGCGTCACAAGGTCAGCGAAAAGAAGAATGAAAAATATCCACCACATATTCATTTCTTGACACCTACAAAACACAATGCTACTTCAGCTTGAGCCTGAAGCTCTTCCAACACTTTCACAATCTTCTCACGGCCTATCATGTCCCCCTCATTTTCTGTCAGCATTTTCCTCAATCTTCAAATCAAATAAGAATCTATTAGAAATGAAAGATTGGATAATAGAGTTTTTTTTAAAACACTTCAAATTTATAAGGTAAGGAAATGTACATAGTTGATGAAACAGATTCTAATCCACTACCAATACAAACCTTCGGACAATAGCTGTATCTCCTTGTCCAGTGCAAATTATAAGCATTGAATTAGTCGGCAACGCAGAGTGTAAACTACGAACCCTAGCATCCATTCGAGTTAGGATTTCCTTGAGTTCAGATGTCATCCTACATCTGATGCCTTTACGGTTACCAGATTTGTTTTCACAAGTAAGCAGCGCTATCATCTCTGCAAGTTTTGCATTGAACAGCTCTTCGTCTTCAGCTTGCTTCTTTAAATAGGAATTCAGCTCCGAAAGCTGGGCCCATACAAAGTGCACCTTATCATTCTTCGCCTACAACCACCAATATGCAAATCAGTTTACAGCCAGCCATTCAAATAGGAATGAAAATGGATAAAGATAGTTACTTCAACTCATTTTACACCTCTTTAATGGCTTTTGACAGTGCTTCGTCATCAGAAGATACAGGAAATGCATGGGATGACTCACAACTATACCGCTTCACAATCGAAATATCATCAATGACTGAGGATATTTTGCCAGACTCGTTCAAAATTGTAAGGAGCTTTCTTCGTACCATTGATATTGGAGACCCAAAATCAGGTCCTGCAAAAGAGACAGAAATGTAAACTATAGCGAAAAGAAAATTATATTATTGAAAGACTTGGTTACCGTTTTTTATCTTTAAGAGGGCCAATTCCATAGCTGCTCTTGCATCTTCAGTGCTGTCATGTCCAGCCCCTGACTGCTGTATTTCTCTAGAAAGAAATTTCTTGGCAAGAACTCTAAGTGCTGTTTTATAAGATCCCCCTCTCGGGTGCTTGTACAATATTGCTGTATCAATTACCAATTCATGAGAGATCTTTAGGGCCAATAAATCATTTTCCAAGGAGTGACCAATAAGGATGGTCTCTTTGTGTACAAGCTTCAAAAAGTCTTCCTGAATGGGGGAAGGAACTTTACATTAGTAAAATAATAAATATCTTAAAAAGAAGGAATCGAATAGATAAGGAAGTTGCAGCTTTTAGGAAAAACAGGAACTACATCAAACATAAGACTAATAGGGATTTAAGCAAACCTGGACATCTTTAAGGCTTGTCGTTACCCCATTCAGCATCTCAAATGTGATTCCACTAAATCTAGAAGAACAATTTAGTATTAACAAATAAAAAACTGTAAGTTAAATAAATTTCGATTTGCACAAAAAGTGCGAAAGAAAAAAGGAGAGATAGGTCAAATGTTTATGGACATCTAAATACGTACTCAAGATAAAGGTGAAACAGTAAAGTATTATATTACATAGGGTAATAAACATCATAATTATGTCTTCAGAATTTTTATATAAGTCAAGCCTCAAGGAAAAGGAAAGCTAGTTGGGTTTAATCACTGAATTAAATTACCTGGTGTTGTAGTCAACAATAGCATTCATTGGTTTAACTAATTTATCCAGTACGACCTGCAAAACACCAGCACAATGTAACCTTGGAACTAAACATACTTCAAGTTGCAAGAGTTAACCAGGAACTTAGAAAATGATGCAACTTAGACCCCGCTCTCTTGGACTACAAATCAATTCAGTTCAGCTATGCATAGTTACAAAATTCAATCGAAATAAGGTTTCAGAAGTTGAAAACAACATAGCCTTGTAGAAAAAGTTGGGCCCTCAACCAGGGCCGGTCTTCACATTTTCGGAGGCCCTATGCAAAATAAGAAATAAGGCCCCTTTAATTAAAGAAAAATTCGTAAAATAAGGGCCCCGTAAATTTTTTTATATTAAGTAATATATTTAACCCATTTACATTAAATAAATTTAGAAAAAAATATAAATCTCATATATACATATAAACATAATAAAAATTTGGACCCCTTTTGGTTGTAGGCCCTAGGCCATTGCAATCACCTAGAACCGGCCCTGCCTCCAACAATGCATCAATAATTCAAAAAAAAAAATTATGCCTCATAAAAAATATTCTATAAAAACGGAGAACATTGTTAACAAATATTTTGAAAAGAATGCATTATATACAAGAAAAAAATAGGACAGTCCTCTTTCCCTTCAAATGTTGTCACAACCAAAAGCCAAGGGCATATGGTATTAAGAATTTTGTTCACATTATGAATTCTATGCAAGCCCACATATAGAAATTGGCACACGATAGGGTGGTCCTTCAAGTACAAGGTCTGTTGCAAGAATATCACAAGAAATCTAGAAGACCTAAAGGCCTATTTCAACATGACAATAATGTTTATATATAAAACACTAACCTGTCCCTCAATATCCACCAAGGTTACTCTTGTTAACTCAAACCCTTCGTTTGTGATACACTATCAGAACAAAAAAAAAACAGCATAAAAAACCAGATACGCACCACAAATATCTAGCCATAATAAACCACTTATATTAATAACCAAATGAAGAAAGAAACAAAAAAAGAAATTATAACAGTTTCATCCGCTGATATGATATGACAGACATTCCTCTTCAAACCCATTCTTTGAGGAGTATGCATAACGTATTCTACCAGATTCTCCAGCAGATGTGCACGCATGAAAGAAACAATTGCTTTTGAAAACTGTTTGAAGAGCTACCATGTTCTAAATATTAGTCAAACTATATGTACATTCTTTTAGCTTATCAACGTTGTCTCACACTAATATAAAGCTTCTTAATTATAAGGTAACTATAACATATTGACTGAACTAGCACATTTCTGACTGGCTGTGATGCTGTGAAAGAGGTTCTTTTACACAGCTCTCACCATTCACATAAGTGACATTCTTTTCATTTCTTGTCAAAAACAAAATTTCTAGCCTCAGTGGCTTAAAAAATAATATAGAGGAAGGCCACTTTCTTGCTTCCTAATTTGTCACTTGATCCTTATACTATTTCCCTTTGCTTCCCTTCAACAAGATAGTAAGCAGCATATGCAAATATCTGTTAATTGATCTAATAGATCTATATTTATTTCCAGTATTTTAATTACAACTACACACTGTTGGTGCAAAAAAGAGAAACAAATTGTGCTTAAAATGAGTCAAGATCTAAAAATGGCCCGCAGATAAATCATGGGAAAGAAACCAAGCCCATCATAATTCATATCCTATAAGGAATTGGTCCAATAGAAGACAAATTCGCAGCTGCCATATATTTAGAGGTAGCTGATACATAATAATATAAATTATTTAAGCATCTATTATACTGGGGGGACGTAACTTTCAATTGACATTAGCCTCTGTTACCATGGATAATTAAACATTTGAAGATTAAAATGTCTGCACAAGAGAACAGAAACCACACTTTGAGGAGCACAAAAGGCAACGAAGCATACACCATGATAAAACTAAAAAATGATTCAGTAGTCATTTTCCAGCCAAATGGAATTAGCTAAAAATATTGCTCTAATGCTTAAGTTGTCAGAATATCAGAAATTATATTGGTCAGTTGATTCCCTAATCTCCTACAGAGATAATGAATAATTTAATGAAATATAATAAAATTGGTAAAATAGGTGAACTAATTCAGCTCGTGTCATGGATAAAATCCAAATTTATACTATACCTCTAAAATTGCAATTTTTTATTTTCTCAGAAAAATTGAAATCTAAACATTTCATGCAGGTTAAAACCACAACTTGGACTGCTTATCTATAATTCAAGTGGTTGAGGGTAGAACAATTGTATAACCCAACAGATGATCAGTCATCAGAGAAATATGCAATAACCATGATATATTTGAAATGCTTACACTCTATTCTACTCAACTGCGGAAAGTATCCAAGTATAAACTTGATGCGAAGAGAAAAACTGCAAATGCCTATCATGATATTTCAAAAACTTTCTAGTACCCAAGTTTTAAATGCCATCATACCATTTCACAATCAAGAGCCAGCATATCATAGGATGAAGAGTCTGAAGGTGAAGGAAGAGTAGAAATAAACCCTGCACAATAAAAAATCATGGAGTTGTTGACTGGTTCAGTAAACAAATAAATATCAAGAGATAATGGAACTGATCAATTGAAAATATCAGGCACTTGCATCACCTGGATGATTGATACGATAGTCATTTTCTTCAAGTTGTTTAGCCGTCAGTGTGTAATATGTAGGTGGGAAAGGTAAATCTTTAGTTTGTTGTACTGATGATAAATCTGCAGTTTCAGAATTTTTTATCCCTGAATGCAGAAATAAGTTTTGGTAACCTTTTGAATCCAATTCGATAACAAATTTGTATCAGATGCATCACCCATATTCATCATTTAAATAATAACTGAGAGAGCATGTTACTGAAAGTAAATATATATAGAAAAAAAAGTTGCAAAAAAAAAGAAAAAAAAAAGACCAAAAACACAGATTAATATCGTCAATCAAAAACTGTGATTTCATAATTTTCATCTAAACACGCCACTTTAATTAACTCCTTACAACTCCAAATCCCAGAAATAGAAGGAGAATATCTAATATCTATCATCGAGATTTTTTTTAATTTGAAAGAAAAATACCTACTGAAGTCTAAAAAGTTCATCTTGAATATGAATGGAGTCCTATCCTACAGGTGGTTTTCCAAAAAATAAAATACAAGACATTGATCAATCCAGCTGCAAGACATTTCACTAAATACGTTTGCTGATCTCTGAAAGTAGTTGATCATAAACAACTTAGTTTTTCTCAATATCATTTCATCACATCGGTGGCCTGATGATTCAGTGTATATTCTCAACAATAAATTAACCAAACATAGAGGAAAGTTGCAATTCCAAGACAAGTATGTAGCGGAGCAACAACTATGCGAATTAGCATCCAAAAGTTAGTATCTCACTTTTGCTTCATGCAGATAACAGAAAGTCAGAAACACATACAAAGGTACAAATTCTCATTTTTAATGCTTCTGGCTTGCTTCTCTACTTACAACCCTAGCACTCACCCTATATAACTCAACACAATAAATGATGTTAGGAAACTGATTTTATGGAATAGAAGAAAACCTTGTTCAGATGTCTGAAAAGATTTCCTAGAACCCAAATTAACTTCATCTCTTTTCCTTTTTGTCTTGCATGTTAAAAGTGCATCAATAGTTTGCATTCCATCTGATACACAGCTAGCCAAAAACGAAAACAATAATCCATATGGATGTACTGTAAAGCACATAAAAAATAACAGAAGAGAATGAAAAAGCACCACCAACCTAAGAGCTAAAAGTGCCCTAGGATTTCCACAGAATGCTTTAAAGCTAGCAAGTAACTTGGGTTTTGATAAGTATAATGATGCATCCAGGCCAGGAATAAATAGCAAAACCACCTTGGGAATGAGAGGCTTGTTCTACAAAAAAAAGCACAGAGTTAGCGACGATCATTCAGACTTCAGATTATAAAAGTGAACAGATGCAACAAGGCTCTTTACTGCACTAATCTTCTAAACAGTATCGTATAAAGGTATGAAACAAACCCAAAGCAGACACATTTCTTGTGATACATTTATGAAAAAAAGTATGTATATGGGAAGTCAAAACAGCTCCATATGTTAGAACGAAAGGTATGATATCGCATAAAAATTTTAGATGTGGTATTTCAAACATTAGCTCGTTGTCAAAAATGGACATTGCTCAGTTTGTTCAAAAGGTTGTTTCACAAGAACAACTTTGCTTACACGAAAATTTCTTCACTTGTCAGGTCCAGTAATTTAATTTCCAATAGAAAATTGTAGCAGAATAATGATTGAGGGGTATGTTCTTTCCAAACGCCTGGTCTAAGTCATACAGGTAATCGATTACTAACAATAAGTTCCAAGAAAAGGAAGTATTCCACACCTTAATAAAAACCCAAGATGGCATCAAACCTTCTCCTAGCACCCAGGTTACAAGCCCTTGAACATCCTGTTTCAGAATAAAATCTACATTCATATTCTTAGTTTTGATATTATTCAGCAACTAGACGAAAGATGAAAACTTACTTCTAAATTTAAAGTTGTATTAGCTTCTGGCGTCTTAAAAACGACTTCAGCTTTTGCCTGCGAAGATACACAGATATTGGACAAGAATTCTCAAGAAAAGTTCCAGTTTTAAAAATTAAAAGATGAAAAATCATTTTATGGCACGAGATGCTGACTATGGAGTTGCATTCTAACACAAAAAACCGAACAGTTTCTCTACACAATGACAATAATAGTGTGAGAAGAAAAAAGGTACTTGAGGTCCATAGATATCATAGTAATTGTGGATGTTCTGGTCGTTATCATTGCTTGAATCCTCCTCTTTCGATACTGTTACTCCACTTTCAAGTTCAGGAGACGGCATTTCCCCTTCGTAACTCTCTTGTTCCCTAGTTCCAGCAGACACAGGAGAAATAAATGGCACAACAAGGAGATGTAGCCTTGCAGAATCGCAAATGCTAAACCCTCGAAATTTATACGTCAATGGAAAATTAGGCTGGGCTTGCAGATGAGTTGGGCCGCGAAATACATGATTCAGCCCTTGATTACTTAAATTTAGGGGAAGCATAAAAAGAAGCTATAAATTCCGAGGGACTGTTCCGAAAAAAAAGAAGCGATCTTTCCCGTCAATGGTGGCGCCGCCGTTCTCAATTCACCAAAGAGAAGACAGACGACGAATTAAGAGATGTCTAAGGTGCTTCTGCAACCGGTAGGACAAAAGAGGTTAACGAACGTGGCGGTGGTGCGATTGAAGAAGCATGGAATGCGCTTTGAGATCGCTTGCTACAAGAATAAGGTCCTCTCGTGGCGCTCTGGCGTGTAAGTAGATAACTATTATCATATCTAATCGTAAACTAAAAAATTATGCAAACAGATTCGCAATTAATCTAACTAATTTGTACGGAAACAGGGAGAAAGATTTGGACGAAGTGTTGCAATCGCATACTGTTTATTCAAATGTCTCCAAAGGAATTTTAGCCAAGTCTAAGGATTTAATCAAAGCATTTGGTACTGATGACCAAACTAAAATATGCCTTGAGGTAATTTGTAATTTAATTTTCTTTGCTCTCAATTTTTCTATGATTGTGTAATTGTTTTGATGACTAAGTTGCTCTTTCAATGGTGTTTGTGGTTAGATATTGGATAAAGGGGAGCTTCAGGTTGCAGGGAAGGAGAGGGAGTCGCAGTTATCCAGTCAGTTTCGAGATATAGCAACCATTGTTATGCAGAAAACAATCAATTCAGAAACTCAACGCCCTTATACTATTAGTATGATTGAACGTCTTATGCATGAAATTCACTTTGCTGTTGATCCACATAGCAGTTCCAAGAAGCAGGTAGTCTTTAGATTAACTTGTACGTGTGAAGTTATGTTGTGAGATGAATCTTTGTTTTGAACTTCTCGTGTAACTTTGCAGGCTCTGGAAGTTATTCGTGAGCTTCAAAAGCATTTCCCAGTAAAAAGATCTCCAATGAGACTCCGACTTTCTATTGCGGAATCCAATTTTGCTGCTCTTCTTGAGAAGTTAAATAATTGGAAAACTACTATTGTCTCCAAGGATGAATCTGGGAGTCAGATATCCGTTGTAAGTTCCTGTCTGCCTTATTCTTCCGTATAAAAAAGCTTTACTTTATGCTTATTATGTATAATAAATTTCCCATTATTGATTAGCTGATATGATTTAGCGTACTCAAATCGTCTTGTTCAAGTGACTAAGAAAGATTTCATGCCTTTCCTGACAAAGAAGAATTGCACTATCAAACTTCTTCTTTAGAGTCATCCTACAAATATTTATGTTTCTGTTATGAACTGATTTGGATTTAGTGTGATTGTTGTGCTTTACTAAATGTTTGTTGCTTTGTACATAGTTTGTTGTTTTTATGTAAGCCAACCTTTGAAGGGGCAGTTACGTGTGAAGATACTTTCCTCAAACTAATGTATTTTCATTCTGTGCTGAATACAGTGGCAAGCATTTTTCATCAAAGAATTCTTAAGAGATTTCAGAGTTTTTTTCTCTCAAGCCTTTAACTTAATCAGAATATGCACTGTAATCTTACATGTCCGATACTAGATCACAGTACGAGTAGGAACTTATTACATTAGTTAGTAACTAAATACATAAGCTTGGGAACTTATTGCATCCACGTTTTTGCTACCATTATTGATATTTGTTTATGCTTTCTTTTAGTCTTTTATTTCCCTGATTCATGTTCTGTTTCCTAAACTCAACTTCCTGAACAGTGTCGTTGATACTCGTAAGCTTCGGTGAAATTTGATCATGCATTGGATGTGGCTCACATTTGATTGCTTTGCAGATTTGTGAACTAGATCCAGGTTACTTCAGGGAGTGTGATGTAATGGTGAGGAATCTGCAGGGCAGGCTAGAGATTCTTTCAATGTCTGTGCATTTCGAAGGGGAAAGTCATGTACATGACTATGATGAATATGAAGATGAGGCACCGCGCCTGCCTAAAGAGCCTAGTAATCATGTGGTCCAACTAAGCGAGAAAATGCGGGAGCAGACTATCTCCGTGGAAAAGAATAGCGGGGGAGAGGCAAAGCAACAAAAATGCAACACTTGCAATGCATTTGTTGGAGATGCCAAGCAGTACAGGGATCACTTTAAGACTGAATGGCACAAACATAATTTGAAACGCAAGACAAGGCAACTTCCCCCCCTCACAGCAGAAGAGTGCTTGGCTGATGTGGACCTGGACGACTCGACTGCTGATTTGAAAGATTACTCATTTTGAGCACCTTGTGCAGAATTGACCTGTCTTGTACATTTTCATTTTCAGCCACATTTTATAACTAACTGAACCAGATATGTCGGGTCTTGATTTTAGTAAGTTTTTGTTTTATCTTTTACATTGAGTTTGTAAACATGGAGTACTTGGAACTCATGATTTTGTTTTGTTTTGTGGATACCTATGGAACTCAAAGTTGCTAAATGTGCCTCATTACTATCATAGTTTCATATAAACTTAATGGAGCTGATCTTTGCTTGATTCAATTCTTTTCGTTTCGGGTTAATTTAAGTAAATATTTAATACATTAATGGTTTTGAATTATACCCTGTAGTTGCAAGAGCTTAGGACCTTGTGCTCTCAGTACCATGAAGCTCATCCAACTCTAACCTTGTCTTGCTTTACTTCTAACTCATGAAAAATAGGCTTTCAACCACCTTTAATCATTCACTATCATAATACAACTAGTAATTGTTATTATTATTATTTAACTATTATTATAAATTTAGATCAGCCTAATCCAACGAACAAAGTCTAAAAAAAATCATAAATAACTAGATAAGTAAATAATATTTAGAATAAACTTAAAAAATATAACTCCATGTAACTTTTGTTCCAAGATTTCAAAATAACAAGAAAACTAACATTACATCAATTTCATGACAAAGGGCAATTTTTTGAAATTTTGTAAGTTAGATTAATAAAATTATGATACATTTAATGATAAACTATTTAAATTTTCAAAAAAATACAAATATAGATAAGGATAAATTTTTGAAAAAAATATAACAAAATCAAAATTTTCCCAAATAATTTAAATTTGATGTATAAAATTTAAATAAAAAATGGAAGAATTGTTGATAAAATTGATACAAAAAAAACTCTCGGTCACTTCATCATGCAATCATCATCTTTTGTTTTTAGAAATAGAAAGAAAATAAAAAAAAAACTAATTTTATTTTCTTTTTACATGAAAAAAATCATATTTATACTTTTGTATAAAAAAAAACTTTTGTTATTTTGTTTTCTATTAAAAATGTTTTATATTTATACTTTTACGTATCTTTTTCTTATACTAGTTATCTACATTTTCATGAAACCTTATAACTGATATGAGATGGTATGACCTTTTATACAACTTATTTTCCATTAATTTTCGGAATTACTTTTAAATACCCGATTTAAGACGATTCTCATATTATAACAATGACACCTAATTTACATTTTCTCATGGACACAACTTCAAAATCAATAAATAAACGGTTTGATCAATCATTTCTCATAAAATAAACCACGACATTAAGGCTTTATACACGGTATACGAGTTCTTATATCTGGTATAGGAGTGATATACAATTTATTAATCCATCAAGTTTCACAATTACTTTTAAAATTCCTCCAAAGTTTGTTTTACAATATTGTTTTAACAAATGTCACGAAGCTTGGAATTCGATGGTGAATACTTAATCCGAAAGTTGATCTTACAACTCTTAAGAATAGTGAGCAAAACAGAAGGAGTAGTGCAGAATTCAACCATGTAATTAGATTGAGTTTACTATATTCAAAATCAATCAAGACTTCAATTTGGCTTTAAGTGCTTCAATAACTATAAGAAAAATCGATATCGTTGAGGCCATGACCATTAGCAACCTACCTTATACGATTCATTTGTAGTAGCAGAAATTGGAGTTGGTTGGGAAATAGATTCCACTAATCCTAATGTGATCTCAAATCATGATACGGTCAAACATATTATTTAGATACAATATAAATTGGTCTGAATCAAGTTAGAAAGTTACATAAGTTGCAAGTGGCAAAACTTATGAATAAAATTGCAAACATTGAAATTGGGCTTTGTATAATATTGGTTTTTCTTATGGTATTGGCAAAATCTACGTGCCTTTTTCCTGCATTTCGATAAGATCACTTGTTTTTCTTAACTTTAACATTTTCTAAGTTTATATTGTTTTGATTAACTTGCTTTTACAAATGCTAAAAATGAAAATTATGGGGAATAATTGTGAAACAATTAAAGATTATATCCAAAAGAGCCACGAGAATGTGAATCCCAATGGTTAACCGATATGAAATCGCCTAATCCTAGAAATTTATATTTAGGAACCAATTGGATATTTATTTTTAAGCTCAAAATGCCATCCACTTGAATTTTAGAGCCTCTATGACCTCATAAATCTGTAAGAAAACAAATAAAAAGAATCTTTAACACTCACCTTATCTAATACCTACCAAGACCACACCTTTTCTTTTTTTTCTCTCTCAAAAATCCATTCTTTGATTCTCAGAGAGAAACAAAGGAAGAAATGGCTTTGAAAAATTGTTTCCAAGTGAGTGCTAATGTTGTGCAATATGCTCATCCATTTGCTCCTGTTGATAAGCACATTCAAATCCCCATTTTTAAAGGACTTAGTCCATCTAATTTTGCCCTCTCTTCATCATCATCTTCTTCTTCTTCTTCACAACAAGTTTCAGTTTCAGTCAGAAGCCGGAAAACCCGCTTTGTTTGCAAAGCTCGTGAAGCAGTAGACGAAGGTATGCCTACAACACTATTTCCGTTTCTTTGGTACTAGAAAAGCTGTAGTGACTTGTTCTGTTGATTTCAGTAAGAGTCTCTAGTTGCTTTGAGCTCCATTATTAGTAGAGAGTATATTTCGCGGAATAGTGTTTCGCTCTATCTGATTAATAGGGTCTAATTGCATATGGTTGAATATGGAAATTGGTATCTGACAAGTGGAAATGGACTGCAGTTAAAGCAGTGACAGATTCAAGCTGGGACAGCCAAGTAATAGCAAGTGAAAAACCGGCACTGGTGGAGTTTTGGGCACCATGGTGCGGGCCTTGCCGAATGATAGCTCCAGTGATAGATGAATTGGCCAAGGAATATAAAGGAAAGATAGCGTGTTTCAAGGTGAACACTGATGAATGCCCAAATATAGCAAACAAGTATGGAATTAGAAGTATTCCTACTGTGCTCTTTTTCAACAAAGGAGAGAAGAAAGAAAGTGTAATTGGTGCTGTGCCTAAATCTACTTTGTCCAGTACCATTGAGAAATATGTTGTTGAAGCTTAATTAATACCCTTCCAATTTATCATATGTATTAGCTTTCATGTATTTTTATGTAAATTTCACTCTGAATTTCCCCTTTCTTCTTTTTTCTTGAAATTAGTGGATAAAAATGTTGATTTGAAACCTTGAAGCTTCTTTGGAAAATACCCTTTCAAGATTAATGAATTACAAGTTAAGTTTATATTTATAAGAACCTTACCTCAAGTTCTACTTATTTATTGATGAATTGGAAGTGCTTATGATTTCAGGGGACAGCTTGTCTGTGACAACCATATAATTGGTATAAATAATGAAAATATTTATTCATTACCATATAGCACGCAGAACAGCTCACATAAGCTAGATCATGTCCTTTAAACCATAGTTTTATGCCGTGATAGTTATAATATTGTTTGACTAGTGAGGAAAGGTTTATCCAGCTCAGTACTTTAACAGTACATATTAAGAGTAAAATATGTAATGAGTCAATGAGATTCAGAAGACAAAATTGAAGATAATTCCAACAATGGAAAAGGAAAAACATAATCTAGCTGAGCTTACAATGAGGTTCTACAATGATACTGCTTTCAAGCCAAGCACTGCGTAGAATATACACACTCAAAAGCTATTTCTGACTAATAAAATGGGACAATCTCTAAACTGTTAGCTACTCAGTGGCCGTATTAAATCATTAAATGAAAACAATTATACGAAAATGAAGCAACTCGAAGAGGATTTAACATTTTGATTCATAAGCAACACTACGCTATATATGTTTTCAACTTTTTCTACTGAAATTAGTACAAAGTGGGAGGTTAGCCCTGCTTTCTATTCATCGTGTGATGCCATGCCACGCCATCATCTTTGCAGGGCTCAAGGAATTTCATTTCTTCCCCAATTCCAGCCGCAGCAGCTTCAATCAACAAGTGTCACATCAGTATCGTCCATTGTTCATGCCTTAAGGAGATGGCTTCCAATCAAAGGGAATGTTGTTAAATCCATTTACTGCGCCTAGCCCGCTTAGCAGTTGGTTCCCTAAATCTTGTTGTTGATGATTCATGGTTTGCTCTCGAATGATCGATGGCATACTCACCCGTCCATTCATCATAGAGTTATTAGGGTTACCCATTGCAGCTCTGATTCCATTCAGCATAGCAGACTGCCCAAGTCCATTGCCCATAGTACCACCATATCCACTTCCTCCATTGGGAACTGCATTCGGCAAAACGCCATTGACATTTTTCACATCAGGATTACCAACTACGGCCATACCGCCTGTGCCATTGAGTTGGTTTGACATCATCATTTCATGTATGATTTTCTGGACAGAACTTTGAGATTCGGCTTCTCCCGAAAGAGCTGCTGGCTGTTGTTGCAAGGGAATATTTGCAGGTGAGTTGGCAGCGCTGATGTGGTTGGCTGCTGCTGACAAGGCAGTTTGTGTTGGATTATTAGAGGAGGAGGGGGTAGGAGACTGGAAAGGTGAAGGATTAGGATGTGGCTGTGGAAGGCCACTAGAGGAACCAGGAGATTGGATTTGAGCCGAGTTTCCTCCTCCATAAGGACTGCTTGCATTGTTTATAGAATTTTGCTGTCTTGAATTCATGGAATTTTGATGGAGGAGGCCAGCAATAGCACTGGAAGTGGCAGAAGCAGAAGCTGTGGTGTGGGAGTTATTTGCATTGGTAGCAGCAATTTGCATTGCATTAGCCTGCACTGAGCTTTGATCACTATTTGAATTCTGTGCCACTGCTTGCTGCTGTTGTTCGTCGGGTTGTTGAGCTTGACTATGAATCCCAGATGAAGCACTCGACTTCCGAGGGTATTTTGCCAAACTCTCTGAAAACATACAATTGTCAGATCCAGAATTTCAATCCATCATAACTTCAAATTTGGTCATTCCATTGCATTAACATCTTACGCATTCCATTGCATTAACAGATACAAAACAAGAACCGTAATGAGAACATATCAAAATCCAACTCATTCGGAGAAATATAACCGTACATAGCATAGTAATATACACTATAGTCCACCCACTAATTCAAAAGGTAATGCTATATGTGGCGTTTAATCAATTAAAAAGGTGGCACTTGAACCCACTCCAACTGCTCAGCTAATTTGAAGGCAATGCTAAATGCTCTACTTTGTTAAGAAACGCAAGGGGTTGAACTTTATGATAACGATATAAATGGACTATGCTGTAACAGATAAGCAGTGTTTGCATTATATTTCTTTACTAACTTGCTATTA
The DNA here is from genome assembly GCA_948277035.1 of Euphorbia corollata. Taxonomy (NCBI): domain Eukaryota; kingdom Viridiplantae; phylum Streptophyta; class Magnoliopsida; order Malpighiales; family Euphorbiaceae; genus Euphorbia; species Euphorbia corollata. Next base: position 18,135 of record CAOJBI010224676.1, read on the forward strand.
TTATTTTACGGACTTCAAAACTATTAACTTCAGATTAGCACAGCCATCCCCAGGAACTGTACGTGTATTGTGTAACTAGTTATGCCTCAGTAGAATTGCAAGAACTAGCCAATGATAGATAACAGCAATGACTTACCCATAGGTCCAGTCCCAGTTTCCCGGCTGTAATCAATCAAGTCTTTCATACTATTAACAACCTCTGATATCTGCAAAAACACAAACAAAATACAAATTATCGAAACAACAAAGCCAATCCTCAAGAACTCAGAATTTCGCAAAATACTTTCTGCAATACAATCCTCGAAACTTGGCATCATTAGTTAGAGACAGTTTACACATATTCGAAAATCTTATCCACCACAACAACAAAAATGTGTACAATACAAAAGCCATGCATGGAATAAGTCAAACTTTAATGAGCTGCAACTGCGCATGGTGCAAAGTGCACAAAACAAAAAGTAAAAGCACTCCAAATTGTTTGCCAAGCATTAAAAACTACAACCGTGATTCTATCAAAATAATCAGTTACAAATGTAATCAATGAAAGGATCGTTATGCATAGAAACAATCTAGTAATTAATAGTGAGACCTATATTAGCAAGTCATAATTTGGAGCTCCTGAAAAAACTTGACACTTCAATCCTGGTTGAAACCAAACAGGAAATGGCACAGAAATCTGATAGAAAATGAGGCATGGTTATGGTAAAATTCAGTAACACAAGGGGCCAGATCTCCAAGCAATCATCGAAACTCCATTCAGAATAATGCTGACCATCAACGAAGATAAAGTCAACAAGTAAACAATGTTTTATTATTTATGTCCCGAAGTGAAACAATATATGATAAAGCCGTATAGAATCTATATAGAAAAGAGTTCCACAAAATACAATTCTCACAAAAGCAATCTCAGAGGAATTTGTTCCAATAAAAGCAGAGCAACATGAATGAAAGGAATATAAAAATCAAAATCAATGAAACATGATCCTAGAAGAAAGTAGGTCGGAATCAAAATATTGAAGCTTCATTGATACAGTAAACCAACTATGGAACCTTCATGCAGAACACACCAACAGAAGAGTAAGAAGAACCAAAGGCCAGCTTTGCACATAAATTTTGTAAAATAAAATAATTTGCATGATACACCAAGACACTAGGTGCGTTCAAAATACCTTAACTATTCAAACCTTTAGGACTTAATGAGCTCAATGAAATATATACCGATATTCACAACAAAAACATCCATGAACTACCTGCAAGCATCTCACATATCTCTTTGTATATCCTAAATCATTCACCAGTGGAACTTCCAGAGCTTTTGCTAGTTGCCGAGCTGATGCTACAAACCTAAAGAAGCATAGCTTATTAGCAATATACAAAAGCATTTGTCCATGAAACTCTGTAAGTAATCAAGAAAGTATGATATGTAATAACAAATACAAACAGGACTGCTAAATAAATTATGGCACATGACACTTGCATCTAGATTATACTGGTTCTCCATATATTATCAGGTGCAAAACTTCAATAAATAATAACAGAGGTTGCACTCCCATCTCAAACATCCTCACCAGATGTGCAGAAGAAATATTTGCTCAACCTAATCTTAACAAGAAAACACTTGAAAAGGTTGATACTTACTTTAGATATTGAAAATAGTTCCAGTAACATCATTTTTTCTAATTGCTTTGAGCTATCAATTTAACATAAATAATTCAGGCAGTAATGAACAGTTAGAAAATTGAGGACTTTGAGATTGAAACACTTGGCTATCAATCTACAATCAAGGGAAAATATGATTAAAAATCGCCATTTCAAAAGCTAAAAAGCTTGACCACACGAATGCAGTAATATGCATACAAAACTTACATATTACAATTATTTTGCAACTCTGGAACAGATAAATTGGATGATGCATTTTGAGTAGCAGCCTGAAACTTTTGAGCTGCAGCTCCAAGCTGACTGACCTGCAAGAATTTAAATAATATTGATCAATTGATGCATGATATCTGTCAGCACAATGCCCAATGCCAAAAGGTGTATTACGTGTGCATTAATATAATATTTACTTCTAAACTAAATGTAATAGAAAATAGGAGAGTAGTTCATTTATCTGATCCTAGCCTGCAAGTGAGTAAGCGGAACCTTTCCAGGATAGCAGTTTACCGTACAATAAAGATATGATGCCAACATCTATATTCTATACAAAGGTGAAGCATCATACATGGATGTGGAACCTAAGAGAAATAGGATTGCTTCCAAAGTTGATTCGACAATGAGATGAAGTCCAAATAACCATCACATTCATCAAGGATGTCACACAGAGAGAGAACAAGAGAGAATGTAATGTTGTAAAGGATTAGAAGAAAAATAAAAGCCAATTACAATGTCAAGGTGTAGTTATGATGAAACACCCATAGAATACAGACAAAAGACACAAACAGTACAACTGAGGTATAGTAGTAAATTCTACTTATAATTGATTGATCTTTTGCTAAAAAATAACAAGACAATTCCTCAGAACATAGAATTTCATCAGATACTCCAACAAAAGCAGTTAATCAATCATTTTGTGTTCTGTCAAAAGGATTGCTGCAGTGTGAATTTTTTGTGCAGAAGGATTACATAATGGCAATTCCAGATCTATTGTTTTGAACATATATTAAAACAAAGCCAAATAAAAAAATCCAACAGCCAACTAAGTTTTAGAATATAAATGGTCAGTTAGCAACACAGAGCTAAGTAAACGTAACAAATTCAGCAAAGTAGGAAATGATTTTTTTTTAATATAATTAAGCAAGATAAACAGCTCCTAACCTGTGGTATTAACAATCTTCGAGGGATTAGCTCTTCATGGTGGCGTGCACAAAACTCCCAAGAACATATCTGTGAAAAGAAATAAATGGAAAAGTCCACAGTAGCCTTTGCAAACACAGGATCAGATTAAAAAGCAGTTCAATAGAGGTGGAATGCCCATAAAACAACACGTGCCAAATATAATAGTGTGGATAGTCACAACCACAAACTACAAGAAGAACTTACCAAAGCCTCTGCCTGGCTTGCGATTACAAATTTCACAGTGCCATATGTCC
>CAOJBI010224764.1:0-10384 GCA_948277035.1 Euphorbia corollata
AGTATTTGCTTGCTAAGCAGGATGCCAAGCCAAGGTTGATCCGGTGGATCCTACTTCTCCAAGAATTCGATGTGGAGATCAAAGACAAGAAAGGAGTGGAGAATGCAGTGGCTGACCACTTTTCACGCCTTCCTGCAGATGATTCGGAACCACGTACTCACATTGAGATTCAAGAAGGTTTCGTGATGAACAACTCTATTCTGTAACTTCTCTTCCATGGTTTGCAGACATAGCGAACTACAAAGTCGGTAACATTCTTCCCCCTGATCTTAGCTCGACTCAAAAATGTAAGTTTTATCATAATGCTAAGGATTACTTTTGGGATGACCCTTACTTGTTTAAGGTATGTGCTGATAATGTAGTTAGACAATGTGTTCCTCAAGAGGAAGTAACATCCATCATTCATATGTGCCATGATAGGGAAGCAGGAGGTCACTTTGGCCCTGATAGAACCATAGGAAAAATTTTATCTGCAGGTTTGTATTGGCCTACGATGAAATCTGATGTGTTTGCTTATGTGCGTTCATGTGATGCTTGTCAACGGGTGGGAAATATATCCCAAAAGAATGAAATGCTCCAACAAGGAATTTTAGTATGTGAACTGTTTGATGTCTGGGGCATAGATTTCATGGGACCATTTCCCAAGTCGTTTAATAATGAGTACATTCTGGTTGCAGTCGAATATGTTTCTAAATGGGTCGAGGCGGTAGTGTTGCCTACCAATGATGCAAAAGTAGTCATCAAATTCCTTAAGCATAATATCTTGACTACGTACCCCGAGAGCTATCATAAGTGATGGGGGTACCCATTTTTGTAATCAGCAATTTGATGCTTTTTTGCACAAATATGGGGTAACCCATAAGGTGGCAACGCCTCACCACCCCCAAACTAGTGGCCAAGTAGAGTTGTCTAATAGGGAGCTCAAGCGTATACTTGAGAAAATAGTTAGTGCATCTAGGAAGGATTGGAGTCTCAAATTAGATGATGAATTGTGGGCTTATAGGACGGCGTACAAAACGCCCATAGGAATGTCTCCCTACAGACTTATGTTCAGGAAAGCTTGCCATTTACCTGTTGAGTTAGAACATAAGGCATATTGGGCTTTGAAATATCTAAATTTTGATATGCAAGCTGTAGGTAATCTTCAGCAGAGATAACGTTTGGACTTAGACGAGATGCGATTGTCCTCTTATGAGAACGGTCGAATCTACAAGGAGAAGACGAAGAGATGGCATGATGCACACATTCTTGAGAAAATGTTCGAACCTGGTGAAAAGGTATTGCTTTATAACTCACGATTGTGTTTATTTCCAGGAAAACTCCGCAGCCGGTGGACGGGACCATTCATAGTGGATAAGGCATACCCATCGGGGATGGTAGAGATTATCACTCCGGAGGGGGTTCAGAAGGTGAATGGCCACAGATTGAAGCATTACCGGGAGAATCAAGTGATGGAAGGGAAGCATGTGCTGCTTCTAAACGATGCATAGCGTGACACCGAGAAAGTCGAGCTATTCTGACTATAAACATAGCATGTGGTGATTTCTTTCACCATTTGTATTTTAGTTTTTATTCTTTTACGTTGTTTTGGTGTTTTTGCATGTTGTTTTGTCAGGTCGGAACTTAGAAGAAATTCGTAAACTAAAAGGGGGAGGAAATAAAAATAATAATAATAAAAAAAGCAGAGGAGTGCACGATGTCATGCTCCACAAGAGCATGACGTGCACTTCAATACAAGGGAGAACACCGCAAGAGGCAGCAGGGTGCACAACGTCGTGCTCTCCATGAGCACGCCGTGCACCCCTTGAATGTGAGGCGATGGATTGCAATTCTAGTGGGGTGCACAACGTCGTGCTCCCCATGAGCACGCCGTGCATCCCCCTTTTAAATTTTTTTTTAAAAAAAAACATGCAAACTTAGAGAAAATTCCAGTGGGGTGCATGACATCTTGCTCCCCATGAGCACGCCGTGTACCCCATTTTAAAAAAAACACAAAAAAGAACCCTAGCCTTCAACCTATTACCGCCCCCCTCTTCTCCTTTCGCTTTTCCATTTTCTTTTTCTTCTTCCTTTCTCCATTTTCTTCTCCTCTTCTCTATTTTCTTCCTTTTCTCTTCTTTCCTTCTTTCTTTTCTTATTTTCTTCTTCATATACTTCCATTTCCTTCTTATTTCCATTTCCTCCCTATTTCTTCAAACCTATTTCCTCCATCTTCAACCTTATTTCTCCCTCTCCTCCTTACCTTTAACCTATTTCCTTCCTCTCACCAAATCCTAATCTTCTTCTTCTTTTTCTTATTTCCTCAACCTTATTTCTGCCTCTCATCCTCACCTTCAACCTATCTTTTCCCCTCATCAAAATTCAATTTTATTCCCCATCTCCATTTCCATCCCCTCTTTCACCATGAGCAAAAGGGTTCATCGGGGAAGTAGCAGTCGCAGTCAACCCATCGGGATGAATTCTCGGGAAAAAATGGAGAATTTTGAAAGAAGTTGGCATTATTAGGTAGTCCCGTTTAAACTTTTACTCGATAATTATTTGGGAAATGATTTTGGGTGAATTTTGAATATGATTGATACGATTGGGTGTGGAGCATTAGTGGAGGGAGAGGTTGCTTATAAGCACCTCGTTATGGAATTTTATGCTACTTTGGTGATAGAAGAGAATAGGCCAACCCCCACACGTACACTTCATTTTAAACTGTTGGGTGTGGAGTATTCTTTAACTGTTGCAGGAATTCGAAGGGAACTCGGAGTTGAGTGGGGATTCCGTGAGGGATTTAATGCTACTCAGGTTTGGGAGCCTATGTCAACGATTGAGCCATCGGCTGATGCCCGACGTCATGAATTCTGAGCCCGTTTAGCAAAGATGTCAGAAATTAAGGATAGGACTACTCAACGGTTCACAAATTCATTTGTGCCAATTTTGGAGGACGGGTTGAGTAAAACCGGGTAAATAAGGCGGATTTGATGGTAATGCATTTGATGCAGCAGGGTTTAAAGGTCGATATTGGGGAGTACATTATGCATACTATCACTCCTTCAAGAACCGCACTGAGCTCACGATGGGCTGGATTGTCACATTATGGGCCAAGCACCTTTGTGGAGCTGATTTACCCACTGACAATCTTGGCGAGGCCTTTTCTCCAGTGGAATTTACTAACAAGGTGATGGAGTGTCGGGTTCCTCCCATTCATGAGTATATGCGGCAAGCACGTGCTCAACAGCAAGCCCCACCAAAGGAGGAAGTTCTAGATGCTGATATGGGTGAAGCGGCAAATCCACCTGGTTTCATGCAGAGAATCGAGTCTTACTTTGGGAACATGGAGGCACGATTCGATTCTCTGGCCGTTCGACTTGATGAGCTACACCTACAGCAGTTGCAGCAGCACACGGAGATATACCTCCGGATCGATGATTTCGAGAGGTGTTTCCAAGAGTACTGTGAGCTTAATGGGTGGCAAGCTCCACCACCACCGCCACCTTGAGAGGATTGAGGTACACTTTTTCCCATTTCACCTTAGTTTCACTTTACTCCATTGCACTTTCGGGAGTAAGTGCAACCTAAGTGTGGGGTGGGCGAAAGGATTTTCTGACCTTTGTGTTTATTTTCTTTGTCAATTGCATGATTAGGATTAGTTTTGTTGAGGCTTTAGCTTGTGTGATTTGATTATAGAATTATGCATGCTAAGGCTATTTTGTTTGGTAATTTTGCATATTTTGTATGTTGGTTTGTACCATGGTTTGAGCTTGATCACTTATACTATTGACTGACCACCGAACTCTTGCATGAAATTGATGAATTTGACCCTAAATTTTCAAAATTCTGCTTTTTATTCTTTACTTGAACTTGTTTATGCTTAGTAATCTATTGAAAGACCTTGATTGTTTAGCATGCTTTAAGACAGTAATTGAGAACTTGATTAGGATGGAATTTGGTTAGTCAATTGTTAGAATGCAGAAAATAATTCGAGACTTGTCAAGTACTTGATGTTTTGATCTTGTTAATTTTGTCAATTATGCTTAAGTGGAGAAAATTTTAAACTTTACTTCATTACAGTAGCTGATGTTAATTGCAAAACCCTTATTCTGGAAAGAACTTGAGCCTTAAATTATATGTATTTGATGTTTCTTTCTGAGTGAGCAAGATCTTGTCAGATTAGCTAGAACTTGTTATGGGAAACACATGTATTGCCTTATGCTTATATGTTAGTCTTGTTGAGACCAATTAGGCAGTAAGAACTTGAGCAGAATGACTAAGGCATTAGGATTTCACCCCTTTAGCCAAATAGCCTACCCTTAACATCACCATTAGATAACCCTCTTTGAGCCTTAAGCCCTTTCTTTGATTTCCACACATTACAAACCCTTTTCCCTTTCACTTTGATTTCCCAAAACACCCCACTGAGATCTTGCATCGTTCCTATCAAAATTTTACAGCTTCAATTTTTACCAAGACCTTGCTATCAAAATAATCTTAGGAGGAAAATTTAGAAGCCAAAATCTCTTGTTGCAATCTTGAAATCTTTCTTTCCCCTTCTCAAGCTTTCTTTTGGAAAAAAGACTATATATATATATATATATATATATATATATATATATATATCCTTTGAATAAAGTGTACAAAGTACTTACTTATTGAATAAAGTGTTTTTAAGATTGTTGTGCTTCAAATTCAATTGCTTCTAAAAACTCAAAGAGTCAAAACCTCCTCTGTTCTTAAAAGCCAATTTTGTCCAGTAACCAAGAGTTTGGTGCACCTCAAGAAAAGCTGCCTGAACTTTCTGATTAGTGGCTGTAAGATCTCACTTAACATTTTTTTACCCTATCTTTTCACCTACCCCCAAACCATTAGCCAAGTTACAACTTTTTTAAAGACCTTAGGACTGCTCAAGACCTCTTCTGTTGTGGTGAAAGTTGACCTATTAGCAAGCATATGGCCTAATTTTGATTTGATCTTGTTGATGAGGGATTTCTCCTAAATTTTCCTAAACACCAAGTGCGAGTGAAACCTTTGTGAGGCATTTTGAATGTTTGCTACTCAAATGAAGTAAGGGGTTTAATTTTCTCTAAGTTTTCATGGTTGATTCAGAATTTCATGATCAAAGTATTAAGTTCTTGCTCCTTTCAAAATATCTTCTGAACTTACTTTTGATTAACTTGTTTTCTAAACTGTTTAAATTCTTGTTTCTAATTTTGGTCTATTGAACCCTTGGTATGATGCGATTTGCTTGAGGACAAGGAAGATTCTAAGTGTGGGATGGTTGATAGGGGTCATTTTAACCCTATCTTTGATTGATTATTGCTCAATTTATGGTGTGATTCTAGTTATTTGTTGTTTAGTTGCATATTTTTAGTATGTTTTAAGTTTAGTTTGGCTTTTTGTGTGTTTTGTAGGTTTTTATAGTTTTTTCGTGTGTTTTATGTTTTGTTTTCATCTTAATTTTGATGCCTTGATGAGTTTTGTTTGAGTCTTCTATCAGGATCTAAGTTGGAGTAGCGTTCGGTTCAAGGCGGAAGCAAAAGAGCCAAAAAGGAGAGAAGTACACTGAAGTTTTAAAGTTCAGAGTCGCCAAAACAGAAGAGTGCACGACATCATGCACCTCAGGAGCACGCTGTGCACCTGAGCTCGTTTTATCATCAAGATCAGCATGGTGCACGACGTCGTGCTCCTCAGGAGCACGCCGTGCACCTTGTGTCCCCTTTGTTTAAATACTTCTTTTGTTACCCTAGCAACCACATATCGATAGAGAGTCAGAAAACCAGAGACCAAGCGTTGAAAAGCATCGACTTTTGATCTGAAAACCGTCTTAGTTCTTAGCTCGAAAGAAACTTTAGCTAAGCGGTTTTATTTTATTATTCGGATTCATAGACTATTTGCGGTAGATTATTCTTTCTCTTTTTCCCCTGTTGAGGTGTTCTTCAAGTTCATCTAAAACAGTTCATCTCCGATTGAAAGTCATTGCAATTGGATTTTATCAACGCAAAAAAGGGCATAAGTTCTACTTGATCCCTTTGTCTTTATTATTATAGTTCTTGACACTGTTAAATGGTTAATTCCATTGTAATCTTTACCCGTTTATTTTATGAAACTTTGGATTAATTGAATTTATTTGTTGATGTTATTTTATTCGATTGAGTTATCCTGCAATTTAAGTGAGTCTGACGAAGTTTTACTATTTCATTGATTCATATTTGTGTTACGACTTAGACTAAACCCTAGGCAACCATTAGGACTGACAATCCTGTGGAACATAAGTAACCTTATTTTCTGAATCGACGAGTTAACCTACCTCTAATCAAGGGTTATTAGGTTAAGTGTTTCAAAAACCTAATGTAGCTCATGCATATTGCTTAATAACAATTTTGGAATTATAACATTCAATTAGGGTTCATGAATTCCTGTTGAGTTAACAAGCGCCATCTCCATTATCTTTCATAATCGAGTTAGAATTGCCGTTTAGGTTTAAAATCCCGAAGAGCATAACAGATTATTCATTTGGTCATTGGATTAATTTAGTATAGGAGTACATTAACTTTTAAAAACCCCTTTATTGATAGTTCAAACATAGAGAAATCCCTAGTAGCCTGGTTGTTTGTTACGTTTCCGGAGGATCGATAACCTGGACAAAACCAGAACTATAACTTGTCAACGATAGGTACACTGCCTTAGTTGTGCAAATGCTAGTGTTAGTTTTAAGCTTCCACTCAAAGCCCATCATCCTTCTGATGTAGAAGAGAGAGCATTGGTGTATTTGGAGAAAGTAGACAAAAGTGGCTAGATTTCAGAGTTACTATTCATTTAGATTTTTGGGTCGGAATTCTACGTTTTCTTAGTGTATTCTTATCAGAAACGGCACAACGATCAACGCTAGATGCTAATGCCTCTAGCCCTTGCCCTCTCGTGGCCTAATTCGGCCATTTAGGGCTTCAACTTTGCGCTTTATTTATTTTAGGGACTTAATTGCAATTTCTTAAAAGTTTTATTAATTTTCAAGATTTTAAACCTAGTAGTCCTGGGGGTATTTAAAGGCTTGTAACACAATTAATTGGCAGTTTTGAATGAAAATAAAAGTAAACCTTGTTCGCCTCGAATTCCTAGGTTTTTCGTGAAATTCTTAGGTTTCGGAATGATTGTACTTTATTGTTTGAGCATATTCAATAAAATCAATCGTTCTTTATATTTCCGCTGCATCACCTTCTTAGGAATCAAAACGATGAGAGTACCATTAAACAAATCCTCCATTTCCTCGCCATCAAAGATCCTATGAATGAGAGAGCAAACTTGAGGACCAATTTCTTTCCAAATTTTTTGAAAAAAGCTAGCCGGAAAACCATCGTGTCCTGGGGCTTTTAAAGGCTGCATCTGAAATAACACATTGGTAACTTCCTCATCCGACACCGAACACTCAACCGGTTGTAATTCTAATCACTAAAATTATGAAACTAGCCTCGAAAATGACCATTACTAGCATCCAGCCCCAAAAAACCCTCCTTACTGTTAACGTCATCCAAGTATAGGCCTTGGTAGAAATCAACAGCAACCTTCTTTAGGGTGGCCTCATCTTCACACCAAACTCCATCAATTATCATTCTAGTAATGTTATTTTGATGTTGAGTGTAATATAATTTTAAAATCCATAAAATGTAAGAAAACTTATTCTTGTAATTGTTTTTTTGGTCATTTAGTATGAGCAAAGTATTACATGTGAATCCAGTTATAAATATATTGCTAAGTTTACTTTTATGATTAACATATTATATATAATAAATAAAATTGTTATTCTGTTTCATGCCCTCAAACATTCGATTAAATTCCCTAGAGAAGCTCCAAACCCTAAACTACGATTCCACAACCACTTCGCCCGCTGGTCGCCGACGCTTCTATTTTCTTGGCGGAGTAGCAGTACTCAATATTACTTCTTCAATCACCATTGTATCTTTCTGCTATGCGAATGACCTCAGAATGGTAACCTTTATCAACATCTCTCTTTTCCTCTTTCTCGAATTACTCCATGTTACTTATCCCTCCCTCCTTTTTCTAATACTCCCTTCGGTTTGTAATGCTATTCATTTTACACCTTGTTTAGGTTCCTTTTACTTGTCATCATAGAATATCAATGTAACTTTCAACGATTTTTCATAATTTATACAAGGAAAGAGATTTAGGTACTGGAGGGAGTATCCGTCTTTCCGTGGTCTTTCCAAATTTTTTTAATATTTGTCATTTCAAGTTTCAACATAACAATTTATACATCCTTTTCCATTTTGCCCGTATTTAATGCACATTATAAATGACAACAATAATGAATTATTCAATCATCTTCTAAAAGAACAAAAATCAATAAAGGTATATATGTATTTGTATTGTCTTAATTAATGTAGTTTTGGTATTAACAAACAATCTTAAAAGATAAATAATAAAAAATGGAGGTAGTAATAATTAGTGCTTTTTCCCATGCTCGCGGAAATTATGGATAGGCCATAATGATTGTCTTTGTGTGTTGGTGTAGAGGAAGTTTGGTTTGGCTTGACTTGTAGGGTTTGCAGAGGAAAAGGGGTTTTACATATGCAAGCTGTTTGAAGGCAATTCTACTATCAAGTGGTCGCCTTTACATGATCCTATTGCTATTAACCCATGCCTTTGCCTTACCTGTGACGGTAACAGGCAATTGCTTGTCTTGCCTTGCCTTTTATTATTTTTCTTTTTGTGTTTGATTGATTTTTGAGATGATGAAAATTCTTTTTTCTTGCTTCCAATGCAGGGTCCAACGTTGCCTAAACTGTCTTGGCAAGGGATATTGCTATGCTTCCTAAATTTTGGAATACCAATACGTGTACTTTTTAGTGCCAAGATGCAGTGGCTGAGTCAGGATTTTCAAGTTGAGTGGGAATGCTCTAACAAGACAATCCGCGACAACGAACAACAGATGAAGAATTATAGAGGTTTAATGCAAATTTTACTTTTGTTTTACATATTTGAAATAAAAACGTTAACATTTAGGAGAAAAAAATTATCGATATGACTCAATGTCTAATGTATATATATATATATATATATATATATATATATATATATATGCGATATGAAATTAACTAACATATATACTATCCTTTTACACTACATCTCACATTTCTCTCAACTTTTACATCAGTTTCAAAATATTTTTCATATATTTTATATTGAGCAGTTGCTAAATATCCTACTTTGGAAGTAAAATATTAAAAATGGAGGGAGAAACATAAATAAAAGATAAAGTAGTAATATTATTTTATTAAGTAATTTGTAAAGAATTGTATTAATATTTACCAACAAAAATAAACATAAATTAATTAGAAATATCAAAATTTTAAAAACACAAAAAAAAAAAGAAATGTATATTTAACTAAAATGAAAAAATGGTTCTTACAACAATTTACAATTTTAAAGTAAGAAAATGTGTTAGAAAGAAAAAGAGAATAGTAGAAAATGATAAAGAATGGAGGGAGGAAAAAAAAGGGAAAGTTAAACAAGCAAAAAACGAGAGAAAAAAAATAACAAGAATCCCCTGCCTATTGGGGATCCTTTTCATATGATCGATGTCACTAGGGCAAACCTCTCTCCGTTTTAAAAAAATTCTATATTATATATATTTATTTTAACTAAACTTATACCATGATTAACAATTTTCGATGGTAGGTGGGGCACGTGCCCCACTGGCCCACCCCCTCTCTCCTCCCTGCGAAATGCGCCTTAGCTTTACTTGTGTTTGCTATGTTTGTATAAGTGATGTGGTCAATATGGTATACTCAGTCCGGCCCTGGGGGATGTGCAATGGGTGCAACCGCCCAAGGCCTAATGTCGGAAGGGGTTTAAGAACACTTTTTTGTTTATATATTTAGTTTTATATATTTAGTAGGTAATGTTAAAATGATAAAAATAAACATTTATTGATGTTAGATGAGTTGGTAATTGACTTATTAAAAAATATGAAAGGTTACGAGTTCAATTTTAAGTTTTCCAAAAAATTTAACTTTATATATACTTTTTATTACTTACCTAGTGTCCTCAAATTTTCAGGACCTGGCCTGTCTACATTAATAGGGTACAGATTGTTATTTTTTTGCAAGTATAGAAGATTATTTGGATTTTTTTTATAAATTCAGATGATTATTTAAAACTTTCGAAAACGTAAAGAGCTAATAAGTGTTAGGAACAACTACAAAAAGGTATTGATGTATTCCACTAAAAAATAATTAGCTTAAGAGATACGAAACTAAAAGAAGTAATCCAACAAATCAAATTTTCAGTTTGGTTGGTTTGATTTGTTTAATCGAATTATTCATTTATTTGTTTCTATTGTTAAGTGGGTCTTGATTTGTTTATTCAAAATATTATATCTTAA
>CAOJBI010226907.1:0-22469 GCA_948277035.1 Euphorbia corollata
AGGTTGGTTGAAATTGTCAAGGACATCTCACCTCACGAGTTCATGAAGCCTTGCATGTTGAGTACTGATCTTCAAAACTAACAATGGATGGTTTTTTATACTTCAGCTGAGGAAAAGATGGTCTACACAAAAATGTGAAAATGTCAGAAAATATAAATAAAAAATATCTAATTATAGTACTTTAGTTTGTATAGTATTATTCATTTTTTTAGTTTGATTGTAGAAATAAAATTATGTATCTTATGAATTATTTATATTGTACAATTTTAAATTCTTTTGTATTGAATAATGAATTTTATCATATTATAAAAGAAATACTGAATTTATAATTATTTAAGTTATTACAAAGTATTGCAAATATATGAAATATAAATTGTTATACACCAATTAATAAAATTAAAAAGTGTTGCTTTATGTTCAAATGTGTTACAAATACAAAACAAAGTGTATTTAAAAGTATTGCTAATATGTTATAAAATGTTGCAAATACATATCAAAAGCGTAATATGAAAGAGTTGCATTTGCGTTAAAAAAGTGTTGCCGATGTGAGCCAAACGACCGTCAAACCTTAACGGCGAACTATTTACTGCAACTCCCAAAAAGTGTCACATATAGTTATTCAAGCGTTGCTGAAAACACATTCAGCATCACTTATTCGGGGTTGCATAAAATAGGGTAAAGTGTTGCTGAAAGGACTTTCGGCAAGGAGCAAAATACCAACCCTTTTTTTTTGCCAAAAGAGTTGCTGATTCTTCTAATGCAACTTTTTAAGCTTTTTAAGCAATACTTTTTTGTTGTTGCTGTTGGCCATCTATGGCGTAGTGTGGTGAAGCATCCATACAATCGGACTTAAAAATACCCGCATAGGATATATTCTTCGATTGATTCTTGGAAGATGTAATCATAGGATCTTGCAAAGTAACTTTCGATAAAGAACATTGAAAATCAAATAGATTGGGAATAAAATCAGTGTAAGAAAAGGAGAAATCCATTAGGATTAAGGAAAAGAATGAAGAAGAAAGAGTTAGGCTTAGCGCAAACCCTAATAGAGCGTATCATAGTCTCCATCAAAAAATATTTAATCTGTCAGACAACCGTCTGACCATCCAAGCTAGGCGTGCCTGGCAAGAATGATCATTTATAGCTGGTGTGAGTGGGCGGTCTGATATTAACCTTAATATCTTGCCGAGCTTGGTCGATCTTTCTAGCTTTGACAGACAGGCTTGGGGTCGAGCCGTCTTGGCTCATTTGTACTGGGCACTGGATCAGTGCACCAGGAACAGGATTGAGAAGTTCAAATCTTCTATTCAGGTCCTTACGGTAAGACTTCTTAACCTCATCTGATTATCTTTCATTCAAGCTTTTCGAGAATTTACTTGTTCTGACTTTTAATTTTTCTTGCAGATTTAGTTCTTTGCGACAGGGATGTTGGACAGACCTCTGTTGGTTCTAGGGACCAGCTACTCATACTTCCCCAGGCTTCCGCACTACTTTCGCTCGTGGGAAATTCAGCTTACCCAGCTTCAGTTGATGCAACGACTCTTGGGTCTTACCGTCACTCAGGTATTGGACTTCTCCTTATATATTTTCATTTGTTTTACCATACTTGCATTCTTATGCTAAATTTTCTCAAATGCAGATTAGGACTGCTCCTTGGGGTGACTCAGCTACTTGGACGCGTGAGATTAGGGATGCTAGGCCCTTCATGGGCAGACATTTGATTATTGCTAGCCCTCAATCTCTGGAGTGGTACTTGGGGAGCAGGATTGAGGGATGCCATCTTCCACCCAGACTCAGGCTGACTCCCCATCCATTGCCTAGTTAGTTATTCTGGCCTCAGAAACAACAACATTGGGAGGTTATACGATGTGGGAGAGGATTATATCTTTACTAGCCTGCCTAGAGCCTATGAGGACTTCTGTCAGTTTCATCTTTTAAGGTAGCCTGCTATGGATCTCGAGCTAGTTCCGGCTAATGATGAGGATGACAGGCATGATAGGGCTCCTTCGAGCAAAGGTGGTGGTCCTTCAGGAAGTACTTGTCCTTCTAGCGGTGCTGGCCCTTCAGGTGGAGCTGGTTCTTCAGGCTCACGTGGCGCGACAAGAGTGACGGTAAGCTTTTATCAAAACTTCTCTCTCATTTCCGAGATATTCATATGTTGACTTTTGCATTTACGTTTTACAGGATCATCAGGGCTAGAAGAGGATTAGGAGTCATCCAACGAGTTCTTCTGCTTCCTCTACCAGATGGGATTCACTATTTTCAGGCCTGACAAGACTGCTTATATGTAAGTGATCGAGCCATATTACGATCCTGAGCGGTCGGTGACTTACACTCCTGCCGATTCTACTTATGTTAGTGTTCAAACTTTCGACTTCATGTTTCTTTCTTTTTAACTTGGTTATTGATCTCATATTTCGGCTTCTAGGTCCCTGTGGCAAATAGCACCATGGATTTGGGGTACTATCAGGTGATGCAGCGCTTCATCATGGGTCATAGCCCCGAGTTGATCGCGAGCTTCCTATTTCTTGTTTATGCAAAATATGATGCATGTAATGCAATGTTATGAGAATACATTATTACTTTTAATTTTGCAGGGGCATATCCATCGGTTGAACGTAGAGATTGCAAGCCTCAAGATCAGCGGGGAACCACCACAGCAGCAGCCATCCTCCTATGCAGGGCCCTCTAGTTCCTATGACCCGCAGTAGCCACATTTCTAACCAGGATCTTTTGACCCTTATGACCCATAGTTTGAGAATCGCCCTGTTTTTTATGATCCGGTTTTAGGCAGTAGATTAGGATTTCTCTTTTTTTTTATTATTATTGATTAGAACATTTTTTTAGCATATTGTACAGTATAATTTTTCCACTTATGTTGGCGGTTTTTTATGAAATGCTTTCTTTTCATTGATTGCATCTTTTACATATCCAATCTCTAATCAAAACAACAATAATGAATGAGCTTACGGGGTAATCTACAGTATTGGTAGATTACTCCGTAAACTACGTATAGCGAATCGCTAATCTTCTTCTTCTTTGCCTCTATTTCTTTCTTCACAATAAGTGACTATGTAAGATTCTGCCACGATTTAAATAGTTATCTAAAAGATGCCAATGGCTGGTCCAAACTCGAACGCTGCAGTCAGAGAAACATGAAAGAGTACATCTGGATCTTCATCAAGCAAGAGCTGATAGATGCTGCTATAGAGTTTTGAGATCCGATTGACAATGTCTTTTGATTTGAGGATCAGGAGTTATGCCCCATGTACAAAGACTTCTATGGGCTTTTGATGTGCTCAACTGACTTACCTATCACTTTTCCGTCTCATCATCTTGAATTTACTGAAACTTTGATGAATCATTTCAGTCTTTCTCACATTGACAGACGCAGATTAATTTGCATCAATTTTGGAGATCTGAACCTTTCCATTGCTCTTGAGATAATTCAAGGTCTTGATCTTGATGATGCAAGCTGGCTGCCCCTTGCCTATTTGCTTTTGCTGGGGGGGTTTTCTGTGTGAAACAACTACAGATATCTGTAGTTTTGTGTATCTGCCTATCATCTCTCAGATTTTGGAAGGAGCTTTCCTATAGCTCTTAGTTTGGCAGAAACCTTAATCTATCTCTGCTCAGCCAGTAATGGGGTCGAGATAACCTTTTGTCGTAGCAGGCTACTGCTTCAAGTAAGTTATTTCTTTCCCTTTTATCAATCCTTTCTGATTTCTTCATAATTAATTGTTTCACAATTTTATCCTTTTACAACTTTGGCTGTGGGATAAGCTAATTATTTTATCAATTCCTGAAGAGGTTAATTGCAAGCTAAATGGTCACTGGGGAAGATGTTCTCTAGTTAGTATCAGGGACCGCAACCATAAGCATTTTACTGTGGAAGAGTGGCGCAATTTTATGGAATCGCGCACTGCTGAAAACATTCGCTGGACCTGTCCCTGGAAGGTAATAACTTTTGTGATGACCCACGTAGCCATGGGAGGAGTTGTTCTGCTTGGACTTTCTGAAGTCATCTCATATTCTCCCAGCCGATTGTGTAGACAATACGGTTATCCTCAACATTTTCTAGAGATGTTATGATCTTTGGCTGATTTCAAACTTACTCATGTTCGGAGGTATAGGCATACAAATAAATGGGCCAACTGCACTCGGGTCATTGTGAACTTCACTCTCCCATTTGATATTTATCCTGACCCAGCTTACCACACATGGAGCATTCGGACTCGCAGGCTATAAACTCTTCAAGAGAAGATGGATGAAACTCGACATCTTTGTCACCGTCTCCTCAGGAATTAGATCCCCTTACAATCGAGCAGCTACTATGTAACAAATAAAGGCTCATGCCTCGTATTTCCTTTTTTTCATATTTTCCTTTCTCTGTTTACATATAACGTTTTTATGTGTAATAAAGAAGATCATGCTTTGTGAATGTATGTTTTATGAAATGATTTCTCATGTCCATTTATTGCGCACATATAACATTTCATTAAATGACAATAATGTTATGAAAGAAATTTTATTCAATCATAGAAAACAATGGTATTAATTTCTAAATTATTATCCATCCTTGTCCAAGGTTCCTGAGAAGGATTTTACCAAAGACATTCTCTCTCAGATTTTTTACAATCTTTATTTTTGCCTAAGAACCCACACTAGTTCATAGTATATTTATATATATATATATATATATATATATATATATATATATATATATTTCTTTTTTTTACACAAAATAGTGTTTCAGCTTGTCTTGATTGACTAGGTTAACGAACTCATTTCTATCCATGTCCATGATCTTTAATGCCCCTTTACTGAGGACTTTCTTTACTACATATGGTCCTTTCCAGCTCAGCTAAAATTTGCCCCTAGCATATGTGTGTGTTTTTCGAGCTTGTTTCAAGACCAGGTCTCCCGTTTTTAATGGTAGGTTCTTCCATTTAACTCTGCGATTGTATGCGCTAGCCATGCGCTGTTGATACGTTTGGAGACTGCTCAGGGCTGCCAAGCGTTTTTCATTAATCAGGTTTAGCTTATCATATCTAGCTTTTGCCCATTCATTTTCTGCTAACTTTGCCTCAAGAGCCACTTGTAAAGACTTAATTTCCATCTCCACAAGGAGTACTGCTTCTACCCCATATACTAGGGAAAACAGAGTATATCTCATTGGAGTTTGAATACTGGTCTGATATCCCCATAATGCAAAGGGTAAATGATCTGCCAAGTCCCAATAGCTGACTACTATTTTTGAGAGAAACTTCTTGATTGACTTGTTAGCCACTTTCACTGCTTCATTGGTTTGTGGTCAATATGGTGATGAGCAATGATGCTCAATACCATACCTTTCCATCAAATCAGTAATATCACCTTGGAACTAAACCCCATTATCTATAACTACATGATGTGGGATTCCAAATCACGTGAGGATGTGTCTTTCTATAAATCGAGCCATCTTCTTAGTTGTAATACTTGTGTAAAATTCTACTTCCACCCATTTGGAGAAGTAATCAATGGCCACAACAATGAACCGATGCCCGTTTATCAATGAAGGTCTTATTTCTCTAATGATGTCAATACCCCAGGTTGAGAATGGCCAAGGCATTGTTAGACTTTGTAGTTTTATGGAAGGAAGATGACTAATATCCCCATGGATTTTACAGGAGTGGCATGATTTAGCCTCTTGTATGCAATCAACCATCACAGTCAACCAAAAGTAGCCCATACATTGAATTTTCCTTGCTAACATAACTCCATTCATATGGGGGCTACAGTGTCCTAAATGAACTTCTCTCATCATTGCTGCAGCTTCTTGTTGTGTTAAACATTTTAATAGCAAACCATCGGAGGGTCTCTTAAACAGGTCCTTGTTTATCAGACAAAACTGAGTTGATAACCTTCTCAAAGTATTTCTATTTGAGTCCGTGGCTTTTTCAGGGTAGCTCCCATCTTTTAAATATTTGACAATATCAGTATACCATGGTTCTTCCGACTTATCTTCAGCTTCTATCATTAAGACATAAAACAGAGCTTTTGCTATCTCTAAAATGAGAGACTTCATTGGTCAAGCCTTGGGTCCTTCCCACATGGATGCCAAAGTTGCCAATACATCTACCATCTGATTTTTTCTCTAGGCAAGTAGTGAAATTCACATTCACTAAACATTGATGCTTTTCTCCATATAGTTTCCAATAAGGTCTGAGGGATTCTTCTTTCAACTACCATTCTCCCGTGATATGCATTATCACCAAAGCAGAATCACCAATGACTCTAATCTTGTCGGATTTTCAATTCATTAGAGCTGTCATATTGAATAGATAAGCTTCATATTCTACCCCATTATTAGTAATAAGAAACTCTATTCATTTGGATAGTGGTATCATTCCTCCTTGAGGTGTAATTATGATGACTCCCAAACCTGCACTCCTTTTGTTCACAGTTCAGTCAAAATACATCTCCCATCTCCTTGAATCTTTCGATAAAACATCTAATTGTTCATCTGGAAATTCCAAGTTTTCGATGTACTCAGATTCCATTGGTTGACTTTCTAGGAACTCAGCTACTGCCCTTCCCTTGATGACTTTCTTAGTTACATATTCGATGTCAAATTCAGAAAATAGTAATAACTATCTGGACATTTTTCCTGTCAGGGAAGCCATTTGATGGAGATATTTCATCTGGTCTACTTTGGCCATAACTTGTATCTGATAAGACTAGAAATAACGTCGGAGTTTCTTTGTCAACCATACCATGGCATCACATGTCTTTTCGACTATCTTATAGTGAGACTCATATTCCAGCAACTTCTTATTGAGGTAATAAATGACATGCTCTCTTTTGTCATCATGTTCTTACACTGGCATTGCCTCCACTGAGGTTTCTTCAATTGCCAAATATAGAATCAAAGGCTTCCCTGGAATGGGAGGTTTTAAAACTGGTGGACTAGCCAAGTAAGCTTTAGGTTTTTCAAAAGCTTCTTGACATTGTTTGTTCCACTCAATAGGTTATTGTTTCTTGAGAAGTTTAAAGATAGGTTTACATATAGTGGTCAATCGAGCTATGAAGCGACTGACATACTGTAGTGACCCTAAGAAACTTCTAACCACCTTCTCAGTCTTAGGAGCTGGCATTTCATGTATAGCTATGATCTTATCGAGGTCCATCTCTATACCTCATTGGCTAACTATGTGACCAAGTAATTTTCTCGAGGTTACTCCAAACACACATTTCTTTGAATTGAGGTGTAAGTTGTATTTCTCAATCCTGGTGAGAAAATTTGTTTAGCACGGCATGATGCTCTTCAAGAGTGTTAGATTTGACTAATATGTCATCTACATATACTTCTACCTCTTTGTGGATTAGGTCATGAAGTAAGGTAGTGACAACTCGTTGATAAGTTGCCCCAGCATTTTTTAGTCCAAATGGCATAACCTGGTAGCAATACGTACCTCACTCTGTGATGACAGCTATCTTAAACTTATCTATTACATTCATTAATATCTGGATGTAGCCTAAAAAAACCATCAATGAAGGAACACATTGCGGCTCTCGCAACGCTATCAACCAAGACATCAATATAAGGTAATGGGAAATCATCTTTTGGTATAGCTTTGTTTAAGTCATGAAAGTCTACAAACACTCTAACCATATCATCTTTCTTAGCAACTGGAACTACATTTGTAACCCATGTGGGGTATTCAACCACTTCCAAAAACTTGGCCTTGATCTGCTTGGAAATCTCTTCCTTGACCTTTTCAGCCCATTCTAGATGCAAATGTCTCATCTTTTGTTTGACTAGATAAATTTTGGGATTAGTTGGTATTCTGTGTTTCGCGATGTGTCGATCAACACCAGGTATGTCATCATAAGACCAAGCGAAAGCCGTAATGTTTTCTTTTAATACTTTTGTTAATTCTCTCTCTTGTTCGATGGATAATTGATAGAATTTAATACCATTTTAAGGTCTTCTTCTGTGTTTAAATATTTTTCTTTGGTAACACCATTATTAATATTAAAAATGCTAGACGTATGCTAGAATGGATGCATGGAATCATAATCAGACACACAATCCAAATAAGCAAAGTTTCAACTTCTATTGAATGTATCATAAAATACATTATTCAGTTCAAAGATATTAGACAGAGAGACAAAAGACTCATCCTCTTCTATAAGAGTTGGCTCTTCTTCTACAATAGTCAGGTTTGCAGCTGATTTCTCTACTCGAATCATGACTATCTCTTCATCATTGTCATCGATCTCCATCTTTGCTTTTCCCTTATCTGTTAGAGACGGTTGCTGTTCGGCTTCCTCCACTAGGTTGAGCTGAGCTTTATGCTTATTAGCAAGCATACTGAGGAGTTCTTCCTCTTGGAAAGATGTATCTAGGTTCTTTTGGACCCTCTTCTCATATCATTGTATTAGGCGATCAACTTGTACAAGAATTCTGCTAGTGTCAATATCAACAATGTTCATTGTTTACTCCATAATCTTCTTCTCTATGGTCATGTTAGTGATCAATCCTTTTCCATATTTGTGGAAATTTACAACATCTGAGAAGATTTCAAACCCTGGCTAAGTCTTTGACATGTGAGTGATAGGTTTTGGAGTTCCATTATAAGGACTCTGTCTTATCTTCCTGAAATCGTTCTGTCTCAAAAGATTGCCCCTTAAATGCATGGGTCCTTTGTATCCTAACCCTGCAGGTAGTAGTTCTCTCGGTCCTATGTTGAAGGTGGGTATGCCTTGCCCCTGTGCCCCAAGTCCGGTCCTAGGAACATGATGCTGCTGCATGTATTTCTTAATCCATGTATTTCTGGGCATGATCCTACCTATAACATTGGCTTTCAAATAAAGTGCTTTGTTGTGTCTCGTTCCTTCGTTTGGAAAATCCGCACTTGTGAATACAATGTTTGGAATGATTATGGTAGCTTCAGTATTAAGCAGAGCACAGATTTAATCTAGTGAAGCTGTAAATGAGGTTTCAATCTCCATTAACCTCATGACAATGGTCATTCTATGTTCCTGGGAGTTGATAAGGAGTTCCCAAATGCTCATCTTAGTTGAAGTAGCTTTGAGCTGATCAATTATAGTTCCATCAACTCTGGTTTGTGTTGTGGGTTCAGTTGTGACAACAAGCGGTTCATTTCTCTGAATTGGAGGCTTAACAGCTCTTGTTATTCTTCCACCTCTCGTGATTGGGCTCACATGCTATAAAGATGAGTATGTTGTTTCGAAGACTTTGAACTCATCAAAGTCTTCTTTAAGAGGTAAATCTTTCAAACTGAGTGGTTTAGTTTTAGCTGTTACAACTACAGACTCATTTGGAATGAATGGCCATTCCATGAAAGGTGCCTTCCCTTACAATTAATTGGCAAAATTGGCTTGTAGTACATGGGAGAGAACTGAATTGTCCGGAATTCCAGCTCGAATCATGTTAATTGATGACGATGAAGCTCCTTGCATTGGTTCCTCCCCTCCGAGCATGTCAAGCGTATCACAATACATGAATTTCTTCAAATTTGTCTCTTCATTACCAAATTCCAGCTTTTCAACATACCAAGGATAATTCCGCGAAGATTCCACAGATGTGGGAAACATTTCTTTGGAATCTTTCCAGGACAGTATCATAAGGGAAATCTAGAATGAGTCCTTTCTGGAAATGCGGTTGCTAGAGGATCTATCCATGTAAAATAGTCTAGAAAATGATCGACAATATTGTTCCAATAGGACTTTTGATAAAGACTCAATCCTTCGAACCAAACTAGAGCCTTAACGCGGGGTGTGAGTCGGAACTTCTCAGGCCAGTAAGCATAATGTATTTCGTCATAATTCATCCAACTAATAAACCCACTGATATGGATTGCAGGATCCTGAGAGCCATTAAATATCACAGGATAATGCGTTTCGAAGTCTGGATCTAAGACTCGATTTGCAAGGGTTGCTTGTCTATTCTCTACCCAAATCCTTTCCATGACATATTAAGTACTTGGTTCCTGATCAGGTTCTCTTATCATATTAATGCTGCTTCCATCATCAAAATCTATGAATTCCCCAGAATCTTGACTTCCAGCGGACCCGAAATCGTCTGAGCTAGTATCCTGATAAGAAGCATAACTCTCACTATCAGAGTTAATCAACTGCCCATGATATATATGTTCATTATCATGTTCAAATTTGCCTGCCAGTTGATTGGTGGGATATCAAACTCTTCTTTAGAATCAAACGGCGGTCCTAGGTTCTCAATTTCTCCATCTGGATCTCTGATCATGAACTTCTCAAATTCATTTTCATCTTCGAAATCTACAGCCCATCCTGCTTTGTCTGCTAGAATGTCTACTTGTTATATGCCTTGATACCAATTGTTCTCGTCATTGACATCCCAAAATAGATTAAGGTTTTCATGAACTGGGACTGTGCTCTTGACATACCAAAGTTGAAATTCCTTTCATTGTCATCTTTATTTAACAGATTAACATTCCAATGATCTAATTCCAGATGATGATCTAGGTCTGGGACCACAGCGTCATCATTATTATCTTCCCAATTATGGTCTTCTTCAAGATCTTCCTCTTCCGAGTCCTCTTTTGGATCTGCTTCTAAAACTTCTTATGCGTAATCTTTTGGATCTTCCTTCCAATCTCCTTCCTGGTCCTCCTCGGGATTGTTTATAGGAACTTGAGGAATCAATCTTTGGTCATCATTTATCTGACGATACATTTCATTGAACTCGGCCCTCATTCTTTCCAGATCTTGAAAGGCTTCATTGACAGTTTGGCTATAGTCATCCAATTCAGATCTAACTTCTTGAAATAGGTCGAGAGGTTCATCTTGCACATCATCTAAATCAAAATACCCATTCCAACAATTCAGATCATTCCATGCATGCTCTGCATCATAGAGCTCTTCTTGTTGTTACCTTGTACCGGGTAGTTGCTGAGATGGGACATTCTAACTAGAGGTGTTTCCAAACTCAAACTGGGAACTACTTTCGTAGTTTGTATCCATGTATGGATGGGGAACAATTGGTTGAATTGGAGGAGGCGACGATATTTCCCATCCTCTATTTTGTACGTAGATTTCAGGCTCTTCCCACCAGTGGACACCGGAAGCATTAGGATAAGTGACCATGAAGTGATGCATAAAGACCCTTGAAAGGTATATCCAGTTCTAATTCCATTCCATAGGAAGAGAATTGAACCATTTATGTCCAGCAAGGAATCTTGGGAATTGAGAAGCAAATCCCATTACAAGAATTCCTCTAGCATGCATCTTCATGTTTTGATGGATCAGTGTTTCCCCAGAAAATTATTCCACTCGGGATGCGGTAATAAATTCTACCTTTCCTCCTGATCTTTTGAACATATTGATCAACTTGGTACATAATGTCCAAGTTTTCAAACACGACATTATCACCCCATCCCGAACTGTGGTGAAAATTTTCAAAATGTCTTGATGGTCATTGTCTCATCCAATTCTTATGTTTATAACATTTACCGTGGCAGGAAAATTAGGTGGTGAATTTGTCTGTGTGCTTGGTTTCTTTTCAGTTCTTTGACATTTCCATCAACAAAGATCTATTGTAAGTCTTTCAACAAACGGTTGTACTCATTAGTTCGATGCCTCTTCATAACATGATAAGCGCAAAAAATTTCCCGATCAGCCACCAATGGAGGAGTGAAAGGTTTAATGCTTTGTAAGACATTGGCCTTTCTCAATTTAGTGAAAATTTGAGATAAGGACTCCATCCATGGAGAGATAGACTGATGAGTTTGAATTTGAGTGGCAGCAAAGGTTTTAACAGCAGTTTGCGGATTTTGCTTATAGTAACCTGGATTATTCTGTCTCAAGGAACTGCCTCGTTCATAGCTCTTAGGCTTGCTATAAGCCTGGAATTCTTCTTTCCTTAGCTTATCTTCTTCTTCATATTTCTCCAACTTCTTGGCATAATTCACAACTTCATTGAAGGTTTCGAAATGTTTCATTTTCATTTCATCCTGGTATTTCTGATTAGAACCTTCAACAACTTTAACAATCAAAGCTTCTTAATTCGAAGCTCCGTAACCATTGTTCTAACAACCATCCAGCAAAGATAATAAGCCTCAAAGGTCTCATTAGGGCGTTGATGAACCCTTTCAAGGTCTTGAAGTGTGGTTTTCAGCTTGAGATTGAAAGCATAATTTTCAATAAAGGCCAAGCCGAGTTTTTCCAATCTGACTTTACATCTAACGGTAGACTCATAAACCAAACCGTGGCAGGACCGCAGAGAGTAGTGTGAGTGAGTGGTCCTTTTTACAAAGCGAGAAAATTCGGTGTGAATGGGGTCAAACTGCACAAGGCGTGTATTTGCCTGGGTTTTGTTTTTGAAGAGTAAGAGGTGTTTGCTCTCTAGGGATAGGGTTATTTAAGAGAAAACCATTTTCAATTCGATTTTCTTAAAAATAATAATAAAAATAGAAAAATAAAGTTAAAACCCTATTTTACAGAAAAAGAGTCGCCACTCGGTTCAGCTCCACCGGGAATTGTAGTATACTGATCCGTGAAGGGATTCTATACATGAAAATAGAGATTCTGAGTTCGGATATAATGGTAACTAATTTTATTCAAAAATCGAGAATTATGACTTTAAATAATAATTTTGGCATTACGACGGCTTAAGAAAGCAAAAAAAAACTAGCCGAAATTTCGGTAGAGTAACGGCACTACTTGGGATTTCCTATAGTAATCCGGGCAGAGTTTCCCCTTATTTAGGGAACCCTGTCTTCGCCTGCAAGCTCAATAGCACATATTAAAGCATTTTATTGAAAAATAAATAGTAAAACAGCTCTAGTGGCTCTTTAATCCAAGCATGCAATGAAAACGAGTAAAAATAACGTAAATCAAGTTTAAGGCTTAGAGCCAATACCCTCAGTTACCTTTTCACTTATACATGATGACATAAGAGCCAATTCGGGACCGAATTGGCATAGATTTGATGGTAAACTTTGAGGAAAGTTTAAATAAATGAAGATTTGAGGGAGTTTGTGAAGGTTTGAGAGCATTTTGATTCGAGTTATGAATATAATCACGAGTAAAACTGGTTTTGAACGAGTTTTAATTTAAATCGAAGCTCGAGAGATTTGGTTTGAAGAAACGTAAATCCTGTAGAGTTTTGAAGCGTTTAGGAGCGAAAACTGACAGATTTTACTTTGGGGAGAACTGGAACTCGAAACTTGTTGTAAATGGGAAGGGGGAGCATCCCTTTTATAGTAGGGAGGTAATTAGCCCGCAGGCTAATTACATAGGTAATTAGCCCGCTGGCTAATTACCTAGCTATGGGGTAGCCCTAGCTTCCCAGATTTTGGGGGATGCTACCCCCCAAAGATAATTAGCCCGCGGGCTAATTACCTACGGGGGACAAAATCCCCCAAATCAGGGGAGGCTAGGGTATAGGGGACCCGCCCGGATATAGGGTTTTGATTTTCTACTGGTTTTCAGTTCATTTTGAGAAATCGGACTTTTTGAAACTCGATTTATCGGATTTTTATTTGGCGGATAAATACGAAAATTCAGCTCCGTGCGGCTCATGTCATTCCCGTTATTCGAAGTCTGTAATTTTCCTCATCGGGTCGAGCGGACCATGCTAACAGTTTGCCCGTCGTATACTGGAATTTCGATCTGTAGAGAAATTCATTTGTATGCGAAAAAGACCGTAAAACATTGTGTGAATGAATGAGTTAATGTTTTAATGAATGAATTTTTGAAACAAAATATTTTACCCCTTTAATTAAAATGTTAACGAGGGCAAAGAATTTCAATTAGAAATTATTTTGGAATCGGCGCAGGGCCGAGAATTTTAATTTTGAAAAATTTGAAAAATTTTGATGAGTGAAATACATGCTTGTGCGTGTTTCAGAACATTTTCTGGTCCATTCGGTTGAAATCGGAACTGAAAACAGCTCGGAAATGCAGAAAATATCAAAAAATGGGTAAAATGGTAAAATTACCATTTTACCCCGGGAATTGACCGCAGGGCCAATTCCCTGGGTGGAACGGTCATATTTGACCGTTGCGCCGCGCTGCGTGGCACGCTGAGAGAGTGCCACGTAGATCGGTAATTAGCTCGGGGGCTAATTACCTGGGCACTATAAGTACAACCCTTCTCCTCTTCGTTTTTCACACTTCTCTCTATCTCTCTAGCTTTATCTCTCTAGAATTTTAGCTTTCTGCAATTATGTTTTCGCTTCTGCTTTTTCCAGTTATGCCCCTCTGCTCCGGTTCTTCGGGGTTATCATATGGTATAAGCTTTATAACGCCCGGGTCGGGCTGCCAGCTGTCACTGTCACTCCTCAAACGGTCTACATTGATGGAGTTGTTGTCTTCATCCCTCTTGTACCTGTGGAGGCTCTGTACGGTATGCCTCCTAATTGGACATACCATTCGATCGGGCGCCATACACAGATTCCAGAGGCTCTAGACCCGGCGGGACATCTGTCTCGCAGCCTGGTTAGCTCTTTTTTCTTATTTATTTATTTAAAAATGCATGTTTTATGCTTTTTTTTTAATTTATGCATGTCGTGGAATTTATTTAGTTGCCTGATTTAGTTTTAGAAAATTCATATAGGACTATTAATTTTATGAAAAATTATTTTATGGCTCAAAATAATTTTAAAAATTATATGCCATAAAATTAATTTTTAGAAAATTAATTTCTGTTAGGGAATTACTTCCAAAAATTACTTTAGGCCACGAAATTAATTTAGAAAATTATTACATGCCATAGATTAGCTTAAAAAATTATTCCATGTCGCGGAAATTAATTTAGAAAATTAAATGCATGTTTATTCTAACTGTTGGGGATTAGTTGTAGAAAACTATTATGTGTTTTATTTTCAAATTTTTGTTCCGCTGGGAATGTATGCATGTTAAATAATTTTTTTTGAAATGCCATGTTGGGTCAGATAACCACTGGAGTTATCGGATATATTTTATATATGCATGAATTTTGAAAATTCTTTTAAATGCAGGTGATTGAGCATAACGGCGGTAGTGTACAGCATGTGCACAAATGGTATAGAGCATTATCTCCAGATACCCAAACCATCGTCAACGCTACTAAGGTTGGTGTTATGTTTCAAAATTTGGTGTATAAGCGCTCATGCGGGTATCCTTATCTGAAGAAGGATCTCGTGTCTGCCTTGCTGAGCCACTGGTCCGACACTACCCACACCCTCCACTATTGTTGCGAGGAGTTCACTATCACCCCAGTTGACTACTGCGCCATTAGCGGGTTGCCATTCATCGGCAAGGTGATTGAGTTCAATGCCACATTCTTCTATTACCGGTTCGACATGATGGCGATTGATGTGCTGATTGGTTTTTCGGGCACTACAAGGAGTTCTGTCTCATGTGAGCAGTTGATGGATTTTTGGTTGCATGGCATGAAGCTGGCCGATCAGCCACCTGCGAGGCTCGGGCTTTCATAGCCGCCACCTTATCTTGGTTCTATTTTCTGACTGGGTGGTCCGATATTAATCTTAATATCTTACCGAGCTTGGTCGATCTTTCTTCTTTTCATAAGCATGCTTGGGGTCGGGCAGCCTTGGCTCATTTGTACTGAGCACTATATCAGTGCACCAGGAATAGAATAGAGAAGTTCAAATCTTCTCTGCAGGTGCTCGCGGTGAGTCTTCATGTCTTTTTTTTTTCAATCTTCCGAGTGTTTGCTCGTTCCGACTTGTGATTCTTTATGCATATTTGGTTTTTTGAGACGGGTATCTTGGATAGACCCTTGTTGGTTCCGAGGGCCATCTATCCTAGATATCCTTGACTTCCGCACTATTTCTGAGGGTGGGATATCTATCTTACTCGTCTTTAGCTCCTGCAACGCCTTAGGACCCTTACCACTGATTAGGTATTCGGTTTTTCCTTCAATTGCTCTTCTTCATTATTCAGTTTGCGTTTTTATGTTTGAATTTTTTGGATGCAGATTAGGACTGGTCCTTGGGGTGACTCAGCCGATTGGACCCCTGAGATGGTGGTGGCAAAGCCCTATTTGGGCAAACATCTGATCATCGCGAGCCCACAGTCCTTGGAGTGGTACTTAGGGAGCAGGATTGAGGGATGTCATCTGCCATCGAGACTTAGATTAACTCCTCCTATACTTCCCCATTAGTTGTTCTGGTCTCAGAATGCCGCCAATGTGGGGGTATTATGATGTGAGGGCGAGGACTACATCATTACCATCCTACCGGGGGATTACGGGGAGTTTTTTCGGACTCGACTTCTTGGTTTGCTTGATGTGGACCCTGAGCCTGTTCCAGCTAAATATGAGGAGGACAGGCAGGATAGAGCACCCTCAGGTAGAGGAGATTCCCCTTCGGGAGGTGCTGGTCCTTCTGGTGGTGCTGGACCTTCAAGTGGATCCGGCCCTTCGAGTTCGCGGGGTACTGCCAGAGTGACGGTAAAATTTTTCTCTTGAAACCTATCTTGTTTTTCTTTTAATCTAAAGTATTTGTATCCTGACTTTGTGCTTGCATTTGTTTTGTTTTGAAACAGGATCATCAGGGTCGGAAGAGGACTAGGAGTCGGCCTGCGAGCTCCTCTGCTTCTTCTACTGCTGCTTCTGCTGATTCAGTGGTGGTTCCTAGTCACAGGAACATGCATCCTAATAAGCTTGCTTTTACAGTCTTCAGGCCGGACGGGAGTGCCTTTGTACCAGTGATCGAACCATACTACGATCCTGACTGGCCTGCGACTTATACCCTCGCTGACTCCACTCATGTGAGTATCGATTTCTCAACTTTGTACTTTTTCTTCCCTTTCTTGAATTGGCTACTGATCCCAAATTTTGCTTTCAGGTCCCCGTGGTAGATAGTACCGTTGACTGGGGGTATTATCAGGCGATGCAGCGCTTCATCATGGGGCATAGTGCCGAGATGATCGTAAGTCTTCTGATTCCTGTTTATTTTTAAACATGATGCATGTGATGCAATGTTATGAATATGCATGATGACATTTTATTTTGCAGAGGCATATTCAGCAGCTGAACAGGGAGATCTCGGAGCTTCGGCTTGGTGGGGAAATGCCACAACAGCAACCGCCTTCATATGTGGAACCCTCCAGTTCACAACAGCCTCTCTCTTATCCGGGATCTTCGGATCCATATGATCCGTCCGCTGGTTATCACCCGGTTTTCGATGATCCGGAGTTCGGGCAATAGATTGTAGCTTTTTTCTTCTTTTTTTAACAAACAGAACATTTTTAGCATACTGTATGGTACAAGTTTGCCACTTTTGATGAAATGTCTTCTTCTTATTGATTGTGTCTTTTACATATCTAGCCATCAATCGAAACAATAAAGAACGAGCTTATTGGGTAATCTACCATTATTGGTAGATTGCCCTGTAAACTACGTATAGCGAATCGCTACTCTTCTTCTTCTTTGTCTAATTTCTGACCCGATGATGAGGTTTCGTTATGATCTGAACAACTATCTGAGGAATGCCAATGGCTGGGCTAGGCTCGAGCACTGTGGCTTAAGGAACATGAAGGAGAATATCAGGATTTTCATCAAGCAAGAGTTGATTGATGCTGCCATAAAATTTTGGGATCCTGTCGACAATGTCTTCCGCTTTGGAGATCAAGAACTGTGTCCCATGTATGAAGATTTTTGTGGGTTACTAATGTCTCTGACTGACTTACCCATTGCCTTACCATCTCATAGCCCAGAATTCACTAAGGCTTTGATGAACCGCTTTCGTTTACTGAGAGCTGACAGACGTAAACTGATATGTATTAATTCTGGAGGTCTCAAGCTTTCTGTGGTGCTAGAGATAATTCAGGGTCTTGGCCCAGATGATGATAGCTGGTTTCCCCTTGCTTGTTTGTTATTTCTGGGAGTTTTTCTTTGCGAAACCACCACAGGTATCTGCATCTTTGCATAATTGTCTATCATTTCCTAGATGCTGGACGGAGCTTCTCCTGTCACTCTTAGTTTAGCGGAGACTCTGATTTATGTTCGTTTTGCCAGTAATGGAGATGGAACGACTATGCGTGGTAGTAGGCTTCTACTCCAGGTAGGTTATTTTCTTTTGTGTCTAGCCTTTTCTGTTTAGAATTAGCTGTCTCACTTTGTACATTCTCTTTTGTAGCTTTGGTTGTCGGACAAGCTGGCTGTTTTTTCGATCCCAGAGGAAGTGAATTATAGGCCGAATGACCATTGGGGAAGGCGCTCCTTGATTCGAATTGGTGATCGTGATCATAAGCATTTCACCTTAGAGGAATGGCGTAACTTTGTGGGAGATCGCACTGTCGAGAGTATTCGTTGGACTTGCCCCTGGTGGGCGATATCACTCGTAACTACACATGTAGCTAAAGGTGGAGTAGTTTTATTGGGACTATCAGAAGTCATCTCATATTCTCCTGGTAAACTTTACAGATAATATGGTTATCTTCAGCGCTTCCTGGAGAGGTTGTGTTCATTGACTGACATCGCCTTGACTTATCTTCACATATATACATATGAAGAAAGGTGGGCTAATCGGGCTTAGGTCGCTGTGAACTTCACCCTTGCTTTTAACATTTACCCAGACCAGTCCTATCGCTCGTGGAGTATCAGGACTCGCAGGCTAGCGACCTTTTTAGAGAGGTTCAACGAGACTCGCCGTCTTCGCTAACGTCTTGTTAGGGACTGAGCTATGATTTAGCGTTTGTGATGTAATAATAAGGGCTTCTGCCTTGTGTTTCTTCTTTTCTTCTTTACCTTCATCTTTTGGCTTGTAATGTATTTATGTGTAATAAAGCAGATGATGCTTCGTGAATATATATCTCGTGAAATGATATCACATGTCCATTTAGTGCGCACATATAACATTTCATTAACAATGATAATGTTATGAAAGAAATCTTATTCAATCACAGAAATAAATGGTATTAATTTCTAATTTAATATCCATCGTCGTCTAAGGTTCATGAGAAGGATTTTACCAAAGACATTCTCTCTTTGATTTTTGCAATCTTTATTTTTGCCTAAGAACCCTCACTAGTTCTTAGCAGATTTTTTTTACACAAAGTAGCGTTTCAGCTTGTCTTGATTGACTGGGTTGATGAATTCATTCCCATCCATATCCATGATCTTCACTACTCGTTTGCTGAGGATCTTCTTTACCATACATGGACCATCCCAATTTGGTTGAAATTTGCTCCTAGCATCAGTGTGCGTTTTCCGAGCTTGTTTCAAGACCAAGTCCCTAGTTTTCAGTGGTACGTTCTGCCACTTGACCTTATGGTTGTATGCCCTAGCCATACGCTGTTGATACATCTGGAGACTGTTGAGTGCTGTCAAATGTTTCTCATCAATCAGGTTTAGCTCTTCGTATCTAGCTTTTGCCCATTCATCTTCCGATAATTTTGCTTCAAGAGCAATAAGCAAAGACTTAACTTTCATTTCTGCAGGGAGCACTGCTTCTGTCCCAAACACAAGAGAGAACGGAGTTTGTCCAGTCAGAGTTCGGATACTGGTCCGATATCCCCGTAATGCAAAGGGTAAATGGTCAGCCCAACTGTTAGCACGGTCCGTAAAGACCCTATGAGGAAAAATATACCAAGTTCGAATCCAATTCAAGTTTAGGGTTTACGGGAGTCAGGAAGGAACTGAATCGTACTTGTTTAAATTCGATTTCAAAAATTTGAAAAATCACTTTCCGCAAATATCGAAAAATTTCGGTTCGGACCAAGTCTGGAGCTGTCCGATTTGGGCTAAACCGGAGTCCGGAAAGTTAGGTCAAAATTAGTCAAAAAGACCCGGAAATACGCGAGGTAAGTTTTACATCCGATTTCAAAAATTCGAAAAATCACTTTCCGCAAACACCGAAAAATTCCGGCCCGGACCAAGTCCGGTGCCATCCGATTTGGACTAAATCGGAGTCCAGAAAGTTAGATCAAAATCAGTCAAAAAGACAAGGAAATACGCGAGGTAAGCTCCTGCATCATTGGGCACTTTTGGTGGTCTATAAATAGCCCACCATTTTAGAGAAATGAGAAATTTCTAAAAAAAACGTTTTCATACCCTCTCAATTTCCAAACGTGTTTCTATCGTTGATTTAATTGTCGGTCAATTTCAAGTTTTCAAAACTCGATTTTCGGTTTTCTAAAACCAAGCTGTTTTCGGTTACTTTCGAACAGAATTTCGTCAACTTTTCAAAAGTACTTGCTATAGCACCAAAAGACTTTTAAAGTTCGTTTTCTCGTCTCGATTTTCACAAGCTGTCACTTTTCTCCGGAATAAATTACTTTCACATTTTTTTTTAACTCTTATCAGTTCCTAACTGGCTCCTAGACGAACTTGGACTACACGGAACCGACAAAAGGGTAAGCTGAGGGTAACTCCAACCTTTTCAATATTTTCTTTCAAATTTTATCTCGAATACTTCATCTTCATTTCCTATGTATACACACACACACACACACATACACACACACACACACACATACACACACACACACACACACACACACACACACACACACATATATATATTCATCAATTCATTTATTACCTTTTTACCATACTATGGGATTTTCATCTTATTTTCGTGATGAAATTTATTCAGCTGTTTATTGCTTGTTCTTTATATTCCCCATGACAAATGGTGGATCATTAACTGACTTACTAATTTACTGACTGACGTAAAAAATTATTTACTGTGGTAAAATTCCCTATAAAAGTGGGAAACTGCTACATAATGAACCTAACTCATTTACTTTTCAGTATTTACTTTACAGTAATTTACTTTTCAGTATTTACTTACAATATTTTATTTACAGTAATTTACTTTTCAGTATTTACTTAAAGTAATTTACTTACTGCTGTAGTCACCACATTCCGTTGGCGGATTCGCCACATCTTGTGGTGGATTTTCTTTTTATTTACTTACAGTAATTTACTTTACAGTATTTACTTATAGTAATTTATTTACAGTAATTTACTTTTCAGTATTTACTTACATTAATTTACTTACTGCTGCAGTCACCATATTCCGTTGGCGGATTCGCCACATCTTGTGGTGGATTTTCTTTTTATTTACTTACAGTAATTTACTTTACAGTATTTACTTACAGTAATTTATTTACAGTATTTACTTTTCAGTATTTACTTTTCAGTACTATTCACCATATTTTGTTAACGGACTCGCTACGCTATGTGGTGGTTTTAATTTATTATTTACATTTCAGTAATTTATTTACCTGTATAATTAACTATAATATGTTAGCGGATTCGCTATGTTTTATTGTGGTTTATTTCATTGCAATTTATTGTAATTTATAACAAGACCTTGTAATAAAAGCCAAATTTCCCAAACACTGGGAAAGTGCTTACTAACATTTTAATTACTGTAACTAACATTTAATTACTGTAACTAACATTTAATTTTTATACCATAATTTCCTGGTAGAGCTGAACCAGGTGGCGACTCTGAGTTTATTTGATTAAATGAAGTTTTAAACCTTGTTTTTACTTCAAACCAAAAGATGTGATCATGTCTTCTCGCATAACAACCTAGGAGACATTTATAGTGAAAATTTATCACAAAATATTTTTACCACGAAATTGCTAAATATGTTTTCCGCAAACCAAATATTGTCACAAGACCACGCGTACGATCTCAGGATGAGGCACCAAATCGAATCACGGCTCCTCGAGGAACGCGCCCCCGCTGCGGGCCTCACCGAGCTCCCCGCCCGCTCATAGTGGCGACTCCACTGGGGACTTTTAAAATATGTTTTTATAAAAATCTCATTTTTATAAAATTCATTTTGATTACAGACAAAATAATGAAATTACAGTTGATTCAAGATATTTCATGTTCTAAAAGTTTATTTTAACACAAAAATAAAACTTTTTCTCGCATTGCATATGCATTTTTCTACCCTGATTTACACACTAGTGTTTCCGGATTTCATCTCCTTTGCTTGCTAAGGTACTAGGGGTGACGATACTGGATGCACACCTTGCATCTGTACAACACTGTTTCTTTAATCTGCGAAGGTTATCGAGCATGAGTATATAATGAGAACGTGGTTTTGCTTGGTTCGCTTAGGGGCCAGGTGAGCTGCAAGTATCACGCGCATTGTAAAGCTTCGATACCCTGGTTCGAGACCGAAGCCCATATATAGATAAGCCCTAGCTACTTCCCACTAGGATTAACCCATCACAATGAGAACGTGAGCAGACTTTGCTAGTCCCCTGTTGATAAAAAGCGAAGTAACCTGATTGGAGAAATAAGGGCGGAAGGCACGCTCTAACCGGTTGTTCCATGTGCAGGACATACTTTACTTTAATGTATATTACAATGTTGTAAATAACTTTAAAATTTGTACCTATACATTAAATGACCGTGAAATGACCTTGACACTATCACACACATATCCGAACCTTTCTAACCCCTTAAGCAACCCTAGAATGACTTTCAAACCTCTTAGGCATT
>CAOJBI010227052.1:0-11584 GCA_948277035.1 Euphorbia corollata
TTGAGACCTTTCACACACGTTACATGTCTCGTGAACGTGGAGATTGGAAATAGGGTGCCACGTATGAACCGCAGGTGCAAGATTATTAAATAGAACCGCACACTTCGGATCCTAGCTCTTCAATCGAAACCAAAAATTTAAAAATGTATTTTTCTGAGTTGGGGGAAATCTAACTTTTAAAGGGTCAACATCCACTTTCCAGTACTGATCTCCTGAATCTCGAGCCTCGACTCTCGTCATTATTTCCTTTACGTTTTCCATATTCCCTCACAAAATGCCATTAATATGGACTCCATAATCGGATTTAGTTAATAATTTCACATTTCTTGTACGATTTATGGCAATGTCTCCAATTCCATTGCCTCTCTGCCATTCCGAGCTCTCAATTCCATTCATCAGAGCTCCTTTTCTTCCATTCTCCGCTCCCTTCGCTAAGCTTTCCTCAATTTCGACTCGCCGCAGCACTTCTCATGTCGGTTCTCGCTTCCGCAGGCTTGTTTCCACCGGCGAACCGCTTCCCGCCACTACCGACATCGCCTCATCCGTCACCGTCGGCACTAATGATCGTTCCGAGCAGTACCCCGACTCAACTACCTTCGTGATCCACACTCGTAACCGGATCGGCCTTCTTCAGGTTATCACTCGCGTTTTTAATGTCCTCGGCCTCCGTGTAGAGAAGGTCACTATAAACTTGGAGGGCGAGGGCGAGTACTTGACGAAAACGTTTTATGTGACTGATTCTAATGGTAACAGAATCGAGGACTCTGAGAGATTGGATAATATTAAGAAGGCATTGTTTGATGCGATTGATGAACGAGATGGTGCCGGTGTTGTGAAAATCGGGTCTATGACGAGAGGAGTGGAAGTGAGGAGCCGTGGACTACGGTTAGGCGAGGGGAGAGCAAAAGCGGAGAGGATGTTTGGGTTAATGGATGGATTTCTTAAGAA
This sequence comes from Euphorbia corollata, assembly GCA_948277035.1. Taxonomy (NCBI): domain Eukaryota; kingdom Viridiplantae; phylum Streptophyta; class Magnoliopsida; order Malpighiales; family Euphorbiaceae; genus Euphorbia; species Euphorbia corollata. The sequence continues at coordinate 949 of CAOJBI010227052.1, forward strand.
TGATCCTATAAGTCTACAAAAGGATATACTGGATCATGTTGAGTTTAGGGTGGCCAGATCACGCTTTAGTTTCGATGATTTTGAAGCTTATCAGGTGAGGTGATGGCATCATCGTTTCTATTCCTTTTCAAATCAACTTCAATTCCTCTTTTCTTTTTGTAACATTATGAACTTAAATTTGGCGGGAAATCTTTGTTGATTAGAGATGCACTATTTTTCACTAGTTTAGTTTGCATAATTCATATATTAAGGATCAACTAAAAACGCGGCAATACTTTTTCAGAATTGTTGATTAGAGATGCACCATTTTTCACGAGTATTATTTATAAATTTTGGTTGTGCAGGCTTTAGCTCATAGCGTAAGAGATCGGTTGATTGAGCGATGGCATGAAACCCAAATATATTTCAAGAGGAAAGATCCAAAGCGTATATACTTCCTTTCGCTAGAGTATCTCATGGGTATTAAAACACTTTAATAATTTTAATTTGCTGCATTTTTATGGCTTTTTCGCTTTTTATTAAATAACAGATTTTTCAAGCCATACTAGCTTTATTTAATCTCCTCATAAATACACTATAGGAAGTTCCCAGTTCTTTTGGATTCATTTCTTGTCAGTGCTTTAATGGAAGAGAAACAGACTGAAATGCTTTTCTATTTGCATTGTTTGGCCTTCGCTACTGCCTTTAACTGCTTGTAACCACATACTTGGTTTGTGTCATCGGAATATCAGGTCGTTCATTGTCGAATAGTGTCATCAATCTTGGCATTCGGGACCAGTATGCAGAAGCACTATCTCAGCTTGGTTTTGAGTATGAAGTTTTGGCAGAGCAGGTTGGCATTCACACGCACAGGAGTGATTCTTTTTTAACTGTGTGTTTGAATGGTATAGTTTGCATTGCATGTTTGAATGTGCTGGTAGATTGAAACTGAAAAATGATTGTCTTGAGAAGGAAGCAGATCGAGTAAACTCGAGTTCAACTTGCATTGAAACTTAGGTGTATATATGTAAATATAGCCAGGGAAAAGTGTACCCTGGGCATTGACTGACGATGAGTAGGTTAAGGACAGAACAGTTTGAAATGTGTTGCTACATTTATGGAATTGAGCATTTATAGTGCATTAGTGATTTTCTTTATATTTGAGGAATACATTATTGCCTTCAAATTTTGTTTGTCCACCCTTCGATTAAATATCAAATTTTCTGACAAAGTGGGAACATGGGTCCATTTTTACCCATAAAGTTGCAAAACACCCATTTATCATCATAACTTGTCAGATTATGTGGCAAATTAACCTGCATATGTGTCTCGTGTGTGTGCCGAAAAAACGGTTACACTTGTTTTTCCTGGCTAAGTTTAGTTCCGTTTAAAAGAAAAAAGAAATTGGTGTATTCTTCATGGGGCAATTTTATACCCTCTCATAAGCTAACTGGTATCTTCTACTGATGGTATGTTATCCTTTCTTTGAGCTATATCGTCAATCTATTTGAAAAAACGATTATTTGCATATTCATGTGTTTAAATTATCTTGATGCTTAAGTATTTATGTTCAGATAGTTTTTTTTTTTTTAATCTTATAGAATAGTTGTTTGTTGCGATTTTCAGGAAGGGGATGCTGCCCTTGGCAATGGTGGCCTTGCACGTCTTTCAGCTTGTCAAATGGATTCCTTAGCAACTATGGACTACCCTGTATGGGGGTATAATTCTACTTCCTGACTCTATATTAATTATCTTGCATGTTGAAAATACAGTTCATCTTATTTGTAGTGTTGTACTTAAATGGATATTTCAGATTGTTAATGTTTTAATATTGGACATGACCTTAAGTTTGAACAGTAATTTGGAAATTTCATCTTGTTTTTAAAATGATTTATTTAACAATGGCTGATACTGGAAACCACCTTAAAATATAATTGAAAACGAGTTGGATCATTCATTTACCGGAAGACACATCTTCCGGTGGTTTTTCAGGTGAAATTTTATGAAAGGCAACTCTTCTGCCTCAATATAAATGCAAACGAGTTTGATGGATTCATGTTTTCTTCCCTGAATGATGAAATGGTCAAATGATTTGATGCAAGTCTGAAAGGGCCTTGACACAATAGTTCTTGATTGTGCCTTTTCTCATAACAAGCTCAATGACTGATTTAAGTTCTGAACTTTTAACGCTGAAATGTTTCTCTGTTCACTTATTGCAGTTATGGGCTGCGCTACCAGTATGGGCTGTTCCGTCAGGTCATATACGACGGTTACCAGCACGAACAACCTGATTATTGGTTAAATTTTGGCAATCCTTGGGAGATAGAACGAATTCATGTTACCTATCCTGTGAAGGTTGCAAGCATTTTCCACTTTTTGTCTTGGTTAAGTTTTGCATTGAATATTACTTGTCATGGATATTGCTTTTTTTTTTCTGGCTATTCTTTAGTTCTATGGCGCTGTTGAAGAAGAAGATTTTGATGGTGGAAAACGTAAAGTTTGGGTCCCCAAAGAAATGGTAAACACTGATATATCCAGTATTTCATTATTCATACGTAATTTATCATGAATTATATTTTTTCAAGAAGCTTTGAAGTTCCCTTGTAGACTAGCACTTATACAAATTTATGATTTGTCTTCATGCTGGTAGGTTGAAGCTGTAGCCTATGACAATCCTATCCCTGGATATGGAACAAGAAATACTATAACCCTGCGTCTTTGGGCTGCTAAACCAAGTGACCAAATTGATATGGTAAATTTTATCACAGTTGTTTTTCTTTTATTTTTGTGACAAATATTACAGCTGTATCTTATTCTTCCTAAACATGCATGTTTTATTTTCATGAAACTGAACACGAGAATATGATACAATTCACTGTGTTGATGAACTAGTCTAGCATAAAACTGAATCATTATATTTTTAACCAATTGCCACTCATACAATTAAAACCAACTATTACGTGTACATAGCCATACGGGTATTCACTACAGGAAAGCATGGGTTAGAAGTGAAAACTTGGTGAGGGAATTAGGTTCTTTAAATTTAAATCTTTTATTATCTGTTCTTAGCTTAAAGTTCTTTTCATACTAATGGCCATAGAAGAAACATGCACGATAAATATTAGGCAAAATGCATTATTACTCCTTAACTTGGCTTTTAAAAAATAAAAGCCCAGACTGAAAAAAGCACTAAGCACTCTTCTAAAACTTATAAATAAATTTAAAAAACGACATTTTTGATCTTTAAAGCTTTATGTTCCGCTTCTTGCTCCCCCCACAAAATGAAGAGAGACTTGTCTACAATCAATCACCGGTTGGCCTTTTCCAACCAAGAAAGAAATGCGACTTTTTGGGCATAAAAGTGCTTCTCCTACGTTACGATATTTCGAGTTGGATGAACAGATCACTCCTAAATGAGGCCAGATGCCACTCCCAACTTGCAAGAGGATCAGTTGCCCCCCTCAACTTGCCAACAATGCACCAGCTCCTCCCTCAATGCCACGTGTCAACTTTTGGTTGGAGAGAAAAATTTGAAAAATGACATCTTTGAAAAGTCAAACCAACTAGATTTTGACATGTCCCGTTGAGGGGACTAAGTGGTTCGCTTTTGCCAAGTTGAGGGGTATCTGGTCCTTTTGCAAGTGGGGTGTGACATTCGGCTTTTGTTTTCAAGGGGTAATCTATAATACACGGACACTGAATGTCCCTTCCGACACGCGACACTCCTTTGACACGTGTCCGACACACTAGTTTTGAAAGGGACACACCACGTAGGATTTTCCTCAGAACACTTACGGAACACCTTCCAACCCAGTATCTTTTACCTTTAAAACTCGGATTTGGAGGAAGGTTTTCCGCTCTTGAAAAAGCGCACCAACTTTATGAAAGTAGAGCATATGAAGACCTTAATGGAAAACAAATGAGGTTCTTTATAAAAAGAAAAGAAAAAGATTAGATGCAATAATGGAGGCAACGCATGCTACTAGAAAAATGAATCTAGGGTTTTAATTAGGAAGACTAGAATTGAAACATCAAATGTTCATTTTACTTTTAAGCTCACGTATTACTATCATATAAAATAAATCAAAATATAAATTAGTTTGCGTAAGCCTACTTATCACATATTTTAAACAATCACTCTTCTCAAATTTAGTTATGCATAAATATTTAGGTAATTGTGTGTGTACATACACATATATAAATTTTTTACTGGCCGTGTTTAAATACACACTTATTTAAAATTTCCGTGTCCGCATGTCCGTGTCGCGTCGGCACTCCATAAGTGTCCTTGTAATCTAGGGGGTAATGATGCATTTGGCCTAAATATTACTTATTAATAGCATGTAGCAAACATATACAACATTATTGAATGCATTCCTCTTTGGACCAGAAACGTTTAGTATTATTTTGGATCTTTAAATTTGGAAAACCTTTAAGATGGAAAATATGTATTTTTGAAGCAGCTGTATGTAGCTTTAGCAGGTATAAGATCTATAGTAGGAGACGGGTATTTCTTTCTCTAATGAATATTCACAACCATTTTTTATCCTGCTCTGGTTTTACATCTTTCCATTAGAATATTATTATATCATTATTTTCTTATTATGATATTGGGAGCTATGCTAAATTCAGGAGTCCTACAATACTGGAGACTACATAAATGCTGTTGTGAATCGGCAGAAGGCAGAAAGCATAAGTAGTGTTCTCTACCCTGATGATCGCTCATATCAGGCATGGCTTTTCCTCTTCTATTGGTTAGTTATTGCTAATATCTTGCTGTCTGACTGAGTAACAAGTTAGGATTATATCGTTGTGCTCCATTTGTTATGCTTGTATCTTAGTGAAATTTGCTTTTTCTGAGTGATTTATTGTTCAGAGAGTAATGAGAGATAGCTCATACTTCTTTCATTAATGATTGCTCCTTTTCATACTGGTGTTACTACTTTTCACTTTTCATAGAACTTCTTCAATGCGTTGTTCATGCCTTTGAATCTGACTGACTGAAAGAGCATTTAAATTGTTAAAATAGGAAGAATTCAAATTTATCATCAATTGTTCTTAGTTAGGTTCTAGATATGTCAAATATGCAATGTCAGGAAGTTTCACATAGTGGCTGGTTGTGTTGATATGTCCTCTAACCTTCGGATTGTTTACATTTTCTATCCTATACTTGAATATCTTTTCAATGATTGACGTACTCTTTCAGGTAAAGGAACTGCGGCTGAAACAACACTATTTCTTTGTTTCCGCATCATTGCAAGACATTATTCGAAGGTTCAAAGATAGCCATAGTAACTTTGATGACTTCCTGGAAAAGGTTTCTTACTTTAGTATACTATTGTGATTTTGAATCTTTAGACATCCTTCATTGTATTTTTTCTGGACTCATTTTGCATATTATACTACCAAAAAAACTTATTGAATAAGATTTGCCTGTCTGTTTTCCTGGGTAACTTTTATTTTTGAAAAAAATGTATATATTTATGTCTAGAGCAATATATGCTGCTATAAAAAAATATTATTGTACCAAAAATTATGAAAAAAAAGGACATTACAGGTTAATAGTTATTATTCTAGTGGATTATAAGCATATATGTGCTGAAGCTCCTCATAATTTACACTATTATTCTACCCTATGCAGGTCGCCTTGCAGCTAAATGATACTCACCCATCACTAGCTATAGCTGAGGTCATGAGAGTGTTTGTAGATGAAGAGAACTTGAGTTGGAACAAAGCACGTGATATTATGGGAAAGATCTTTTCTTTCACAACTCACACAGTATTGCCTCAAGGATTGGAGAAAATCCCTGTTGATCTATTAGGAAATCTTCTACCTCGCCATTTACAAGTGAGTGTTATTGAATTTCCTGATCAAATTATTCTATATAATTATTCTTTGTATAAGTTCTGTACAGATTTCTGATGATTTTGCTTTGACTTTCCCAAATATTCTGAGTTCGTAGTCCAAAACTAGAAACTCTATTATCATCTGGTGGTAGATTCATAGATGGCTAAGTGAGCTATTTGTTCTTAGATCTTTAACATGCAATTTGATCGTATGAACAATTTTGAAACTGGAAGAGTTGTGAAAGGGAAAGTTATGTATCTTGTCTGATCCAATTGCTCTTTTGTTCAGATTATATTTGATATAAACTTTGAATTCATTGAAGAGTTGAAGAAGAAAATTGGCTTAGATTATGACCGACTTTCCAGGATGTCAATTATTGAGGATGGTGCAGTGAAGGTACTTACTACATTCATCTAAAATTCTGTGCTTTCCCAGAATCAAATTTTATAATGTTCTTTTCATTCTTGAACAGAGTGTTCGGATGGCTAATTTATCCATTGTTTGCTCCCATACGGTGAATGGTGTTTCTAAAGTACACTCAGAGTTACTGAAAACAAGAGTATTCAAGGTGAGATATAGTTTTGGTTTTGTCTGCTTTGTTCTGTTTCTTGTAAAATTACATTTTTGTTTTCCCATTGAGGAAGTGTATTTCTTGGAATGTCGTCTGATGCTCTGTAGAACATCTTTGCAGGACTTCTATGAGCTGTGGCCAGAAAAGTTTCAGTACAAGACAAATGGAGTATCCCAGGTTTATATTGATTACGTTATGAATATGAATTCGTCTTTTCTTTAATTCTACATCAAACTAGTACATTATATATTTCAGTTGATACCTATACACTGATAATAACTCCCTAGTATATAATTTATTTCAGTTCATGATATACTCTGATATTAACTCATGCACTGGGCCTTTGACCGAAGCACCATATATTTCCCAGCAAGGAGGAATGTAAATTGTTTGCAATTGGGATTCTTTTTGTCGCTTCTCGGGAATCCCATGTGTTGGATTGTGGAGAATGCATCAGAAAGGGAATTGTAGGTGTAAACTTCTATTTGCAACTGACTGTCCCTCATGATTGCTTTTGAAACACCCATCCTTGTAAAACCACTGAAGCTTCAGAAATATGGCTATCCTTTGTCATGCATAGGTCACTAAATTTTCCCAAGTCTTTATTGTTGTTAAAATGAAAGCTAAAATGTGAAAGTGCATGGCATTTTTATTTGCTGTACCTTTTTAGATGTTTATCGCTGGTAAGAATTTGCATATGAATTTGATGTTTCACCATGTGATGTCTCAGCGTCGGTGGATTGTTGTTAGCAATCCTAGTTTATGTGCTCTTATCTCGAAGTGGCTTGGAACAGAAGCTTGGATAAGAGATATGGACCTAATAGCAGGGCTGCAGGACTACGCATCAAATGCTGACCTGCATCTGGAATGGAAAATGGTAATTTGTAGCTTCAATATGCTTACAGATAGCCTTGAGAAAATAATATAGTTGTAAGTAGATGTAGATGATGTGTTTTGATGATTTTGCTGTTGTAGGTTAGGAAGGTTAACAAAATAAGGCTTGCAGAATATATTGAAGCAATGAGTGGGGTCAAGGTTTGAAGGAAAACTCTTTTTTGTCTCTGCTATACTCAGAAGGTTTAGGTCTTATTCTACTTGAGCTACATTAACACTAATGTATATCATTTCAGGTCAGTGTGGATGCAATGTTTGATGTGCAGATAAAGCGTATACATGAGTACAAAAGACAGCTTCTCAATATACTTGGAATCATCCATAGATATGACTGCATCAAGGTGAACTGGATTTTTTTCGTGGAAGTTTTTGTTATCTTGGTAACATATTAGTAATGTAGGCTAATTTAAAAAAATGCGACCATCTTGGCACATATTTTATTCTCTTGATCATACCTACATCTTCCATATTTCAAGTGCAGTGCACGTCTTTGTAGTGTCCACGTTTTGGTTGGGGTTCTTACCTAGTGAAAGTGATTTCAGCATCTGTTACCAAACTTTATTTTGGATTTTTCTATTGGCTGTGGGCTAATTATTTGTTTCTAATATGACTTATAAGTATGTCTAAATACGGTAAATTTTTCACAGAATATGGAGGAGAATGACAGGAGAAATGTGGTTCCCCGTGTCTGTATAATTGGAGGGAAAGCTGCACCTGGTTATGAAATTGCAAAGAAAGTTATCAAACTCTGTCATGCTGTAGCAGAAAAAATAAATAATGATCCAGATGTTGGAGATCTCTTGAAGTTGGTAAGAGGACAATGAGGTCCTATTTCAAATTGTTGAAGACCACATGTATCTTACTTTTTTTATTTACTATTAACTATAAAGCGGCTGGAAATCAGAAAAACATTGAAGCAACCTTCTTTGAGCACTGAATATCAATATGGAAAGCAATTGACCACAACTTCCTGAAGTGAATTTGGGTTCTTCTTTCTCAAATTTTGACTACGCACCCTTTTTGTGGATCAGCCAAGCCCCAATCTGTGATATTCTTTGCCCTTACAACATAACCTACTTCCATAAGGCCTTATTGTATGCCAGCCATTGAATTTTAGCTTTTTAGTATCTTTTGTGGGATGGTTTTACTCCTATTATGTTATACTCCTAATATATCTACATATTTTCATTTAGATTATGTTTTTTTTTCATGACAGGTTTTTATCCCTGATTATAATGTCTCTGTTGCTGAGCTAGTAATACCAGGTGCTGACCTCTCACAGCATTTAAGGTTTGTTAACATCGTATATACATACGTATTGAACATTTAACATACTCTTAACTGCAGCTGTTCTATTTGAATTTATTGTGTTAGTTTCCCATTAGCACTTTTCTCAAGCCAACCTCAGTTAGAATATACAGTAATAGGGGGCCTGTCTAGAGATTTCATTTTACCCATTTGAATCTCCATCTTCTATGATAAATTAGTCGGAAGGTTCTTGAGGGTTTAGTAATTTAATCTGAATTTTTTGTGGAATTAATGGCATATTCAATCATCTAGGTTTTGGGTTAAATCTTAAATTAGAGAGCAATCCTTGTGGGGGCATATGATATAGAATAGATCTTGAGTACACTTTTCACTTGACGAACAAATTAGTTTTTCCGTTAAAATTAATTCTTTCTGCTTGTTTTTGATGTAGCACTGCTGGTCATGAGGCATCAGGAACGAGCTGCATGAAATTTCTTATGAATGGTTGTTTACTTTTAGCGACTGAAGATGGTTCTACCATTGAAATCATGGAAGAAATTGGGTCACAGAACATGGTAAGCACCATCTGGATGAGCTTTATAACCACGAGTATACAATTTAGAGAAGGCTTCTGTACAAATAGATGTATGTTCAAAGTATAGGGTTCCTGAGAGCAAAATAAACCTTTGACTGGGACTAGGTTATCTGTTCAGTTTTCTTAGTATTGTTAACCAACTCTTTGGAAGTTCACTGTTTTGTTCTTTTCTATTAGAATTTAAAACTAATACGAAGTCAGTCTGTATATATAGTTAATTATATAGTATTGGATAAATATCTTTCTGATGAATTGATTACATTTTACTCTCAGTTTTTGTTCGGTGCAAATTCTCATGAAGTTCCAGTATTGCGTGAGAAGGGAGCTACGGCCAGAGTGCCTCCCCAGTTTGCTCGAGTTGTAAGGTATATTATTAAGCTGGTAACACCATTTTCTCATTCCTCAAACACACAAGAAAGAGATTTCCTTTCACGTTAAACCCAGAGTATTGATGGACTTCACCGCCTCCTATATGGCTTAAGATACTGATGATAATTTGTGGTTCTTTAAGTGATCAAATTGCATTATATTTGCGAGTAAAAAGTCTTATTAAATAAAACATATTCATTTTTAAATATAGAAATCAGATATTGATTGCATATTCAGCATTGATTTAAAAAGCCGGCCTAGGCACCAAGATTTTATATAATCGAACGATACTAGGCGGTCCAAGGCAGTCAAAGCATGCAGGGGTGGATCTGGGTTTTACTAACAGTATATGTAGCAGCACCAAATTGACAAAAAAAACATGTGTAGCTTAGTTGGATAGGTATTTAGGTTGCTAACTAGTTGCCCTTGGTTCGATTCCCCAGTTCAGCATTATTTTTTTCTACTTTTTGTTCTTCTACTTTCTACCAGTGTTTTTTTAAATTTTATTTTATAAAAAGTTATCTGTTACTCAAATTTATTATTTTAATTAATTAATGAATATTTAAAATTAAATAATACTAATCCGCGCCTAGGAGTTGAAGGTTCTAGCCGCCCGACTAGCACCTTTTAAAACACTGATATTCAGTATTCACATGTGTTGCTCTGTCCATTCGTTGATCTGAATTTTTACACTACTATCTCAAATAGGATGATTCGGAATGGCTACTTTGGCTTTGAGGAGTATTTTGAATCATTATGCGACAGTGTCGAAGTTGGGAAGGACTATTACCTCCTAGGTTCTGATTTTGAGAGCTATCTAGAGGCACAGGTCATATTTCTTCCATACATATTTATATTTATATGGTATAATAAAATAAACTAAAAACCTGACATCTTATAAATATACAGGCAGCTGCAGACAAAACATATGCGGATCAAGAGAAGTGGACAAAGATGAGCATTCTTAGCACAGCTGGATCTGGAAGATTTAGCAGTGATAGAACAATCGATGAATATGCAGAGCAGAATTGGGGAATCGAACCATGTAGATGTCCTATCTGATCTCACTGAATATTGTCTCGACATAACACGACTTAGGATCATTTCATGCCAACCCAGTAGGTAAATCTCT
>CAOJBI010227400.1:0-10976 GCA_948277035.1 Euphorbia corollata
AGCATCCACTAATTCGGAACTTAATTTGAAAGCCATATTTCGACCCGGACGTTTTCGGGATGCCCCTAATAACCAACGAATGGCAAGTGCTTTTCCTTGTGTGGATCCTATTTCAATGGGAACTTGATGAGTGGATCCGCCTACACGTCTTGCTTTTACTGCTATATCGGGAGTTACTCCACGTATTGCTTGACGTAAAACAGATAGTGGATTTCTTTCTGTCTTTTGTTGAATCTTTTTCATGGCTCGATAGATAATTTGATAAGCCAATGATTTTTTTCCGTGTTTCAGAATACGGTTAACCAATCGTAGAAGAACAAACGAAAAAGGAAATATCAGAGAATAAAAGCTTACCTACGGAGGGTATAAAACTCCTGTCGAAAAAAAAGCCCTTGGTGGTGCATATCGTGGTCCCAGAAGCGGTACGACCACCTCATCCCTCTAGGGAAGCCCATAGCTTAAAGCAGAACTTACAAGCTTCTCACTGACCTCCGTGGGAAAGTGGAAAGATGACTTAGTGAGCGAGGAAAGGATTTTGTATAATTCTCATTGGCCAACCGCAGCCTCCCAAACTACAGAAATCACGAAAGGCCCGTTGGATGGGATTTATGCAGCAGTTCCATCTTATTATAAGGTGTCGTAAAGGTGCTTAAAGGGAGATAGCAGATATGTTATCCCGTCCTCCAGTTGTTACAGCTGGTCTTATCTCGCACAATAGCCCTTTGGTGCTTTAGGGTTATGAGGAAGAGTACGCCGGCCGGACTTCAAGGGCATATACAGAGGGTTGAGTCGGGGCAATGACTAAAATCTCGTTCATTTTCGTGCGAGGGATGACCGGCAGGGCCCTTCGAAGATCAATAGTCGTTAAGTGAGCCGCCTAGTGCCAAGGAATGAATTCGGTTAGACTACGGGAATCGACGATCTTAGATCTCGGCGTCCGTCTTTACTTTCTATGTAGATCTCTTCTTTCTGGTTCCAAGATTGACTCTTCTTTCTGTTTCCAAGATTGACTCTCATTTCAGGGGTGGCACGAGCTTGGGTTGTCGGCGGCATGAAGGATACGGTAGAATGTTAGACTTATATAGTATAGTCATATTCTCCAACAAGGAGAAAGCATTGAAGGGCTGCTTCAGCGGAGTCAAGACAAGAGAGTCCCATCCCGGAACACTTACCATATCTGTCTTCTTTGTAAAAGAATAATGACTTTTCAGCTTAGCCTGAAAGATAGAGAGAGTTAGATCCGGGCATTGATGTGGAACTCTTTCGTCTGCCAAAGCACGTCTTCATCAAGCTCTAGAACAAGACTAAAAGAGTTGATGGAAGGATTGATGTTTAGGGTTTGTCAGGAGCCATTCTTTCTTCCAGTTAGGATTCTGTTACTGCAGGGCAGGGTGAAGAGGAGGGCCAGGACTCAGCGAAAAGAGTTGTTCTCGCTTGCCTTCAGCCAGCTTCATACTTTGGTGGAAATTCATTCCCGTCTCGGATCTTAATCCTTAGATTCAAGCGTTAAAAATCGTTGGGTTTGACTACTTTTTTATTCTTCTATCGATTGGTTTTCACCAGAGTGGAACTATTCCATCTCTCTTTTTTCTTTGCGTAGAGCCTTCTAGCTACCAGGCTTAGAGAAAAGGATGCCTTCGTTTTCCCTATCGGGTAGCGCGAGTGAAAATGCTAGCTCCAGAACAAGAGAAGGAGAAGGAAGATCTTCAAGTTCCAGTTGATAAAAAGTGTTTCGTATTGGGAACAAGGCTTTTTCACATCTAGTGTGCAACTTTTGGATTTCTAAGTTGCTTTTTCCCGGTCTTTTTCGTTGAAAGTAAATTTCCCTTCAGGGAAAAGATCTAATAAATAGCCTTCTCCTTCTATAGATATTACCGAGGCCAGAGAAGTTGTCTTCTAGTTTACCAGCTAATTCTTATCCGTAAGGGTGAACATATAATATATATGGTTGTTTCCCGCATGGGAGAAGGGAGAAAGTCTCCATTTCGTAATAGAAGAAAGCGTAGAAATTCAAGGTTTTGATTCGACCCCTCGCTGACTGGATCGTGCTTGTGCTATCAAGGCCGACAAATGACTGCTTTCGGGCGGAAATTCTAAATTTGTAAACAAATGGGTCAAATTGGCACTCTTTTGATTGTAAGCTAGGTGCCCTTAAATGACAGGATGGGAAGAAGCTCTAACGGATCCCACATTTCTGATTCTACATCTGCTACTTCTACTACCTGTGCCAGCAAATCAACAAATACTATACCATGCCACCAACCAACTCCTGAAATAAAAACAAGAGCTTCTACGGCCAATAGCTGATGGTTTTGACGGATTCCACCCTGATATTAGAAGGCTTTGTGTAGCTCATAAGGTCGGCAGCGCTGTGTCTCTTCCGAGACCGGGACCTTTCTATGTCCGGCATGCTTTTTGGGTGCGTTCCTCATTAAATAAAAATGATATGGTGGAACTGCATTCTCGAGCTGCAAACCAGATTATGGACTGGGAGCTGGATCTCCATACCGATACAGAAAGCCTCCGCGAGTGGGTGGATTTCGTGAGAGTCGGAGCGGAGAAGAAAACCAGCTGGCCGCTCAATCGCAGCAGCTCCTTCTGGATAAAGTTCATTAGAAACTGCACCTGCCATGGCATTCATTGCCCAGAAGGAGTGGTGATAGGTATCTTTCGCTACTCCCATGGATAGATGGTGCACCCACAACCTAGCACAGCACAATCCAAACTTTCTCGGTATCGGTAGAGGAGACCATAAGGGAGGGGTAGAGCACCTTGCTAGCTTTTCATGTGTCGACCTTGTGTTGGAAAGGGAAAGCCCTTTTTGGGGATGAATAAGCAATGAAACTTCCTTCGTCGGGTCGAGATTCCGCCTCATTTGCAGCAAGCCTTGGCTCTAACGATCCTCTGGCGTCCGCTATGAAGCATAAGGAACTGCCTTCATGCGCTCTTTCTACTGGATTTTGATGATACCCCTCACCGAATCAAATATACCTAGCACAAACAGGTCTCACTTCAGCTGTACCGATTCAATGGGGCATACGGTAAAGACTTTTTTTCCGTAGCCTATTTCACACACGATTTCGCGCAGAAAAAGGAAAGATCATATCATGGAGTTCCTATCAAAGATGGACCCTGAAGACTCGGAAGGTGATGGTCTTCGGTAGCTATAGGGTGAAGGTCTTTCTGCGGCGGTTCGTGGTCGCCGCTGCTAATCCTTAAGTCGACCCTCAACAGAGGTAAGGTAAAGCAGGGCTAAGTGGATAGAGGTAAGGTAAAGCAGGGAAAAGTGGATTTCAATCCAAGTCAAGCGCGAACCAAGCAAGATTCTTTTCTTTGACTACTTCTTCAAGTTGCAGCGGATCAGCTAGAGTAAGCACTCTTCGACAAGGGCTAATGCAAGACCCGACTGAAGACTAGCTGCTCAAGAAAAAGTAGAAAGTAGTCCCTGAAGGGAAAGCAGTCGCTGAAGGTTCGGACCCATACCATATAAGATCGAGAAGAGCGTAAACTCAGCCTAAAAGCTGGTAGGGCGCGAGCAATCTCTTTCGGAAAAGTGGTATTTGCAGAAGAAGGCTAAGCAAGCTTGAGAATCTTCTCTTTTACAGATAGGGCTAAGGTGCGTTGAGCTAAGTAGGGCTAGAATCAGGCTTTCTAGGGCGGGAGGAATCCGAAAGTCTAGCTAGCAGAAAGGAGCTTTCGCAGAAAGGAGCTTTCCAGGTTTCAAGCGTCCTTGTGTACTACCTAGCCGACTCTCTTAGTCTATTACCTCCGTCTATCTAATGTCTCCTAATGCAGCTACGAAGGGTAATGCTTTTTTGTGTTGTGGAAAGCGGGCACTGAAAGAGAGATTGAAATGGATAACTTCAAAAGAAAGCACTAAAACGTCGGAAAAAAGAAAGCACTAAAACGTCGGAAAAAGAAAGCACTAAAACGTCGGAAGCGCCCCAAGCATGGCCTGAAATCATACCAGAAAAGTTTGGGTAGAGCCGGATCTAAGCGTTGGCTAGGTAAGCGTCCTGTAGTAAGAGGGGTAGTTATGAACCCTGTAGACCATCCCCATGGGGGTGGGGAAGGGAGAGCCCCAATTGGTAGAAAAAAAGCCACAACCCCTTGGCTTTATCCTGCACTTGGATTCCAGTGCTTGCTCTCCTTCCTGCAATGAAGGCAGATCGCTGAGGAAGCTATTTGCTAATCTTTTAGATTTGAACTACTCCGAATTCGGCGATGAACTCACATTTCACCCTGGTATGTCCTGGATGCCCCACCAGGGACTCCTGCTTCTCTGTCTTCCTCTTTCTGGCATCTGGTGGAAATGTTCTCTCAAGAAATCCGTTTATTCGACTCTATGCCTACTAAAAGCTTAACCATGCCCTACCATTTGAACAAGGGAAAGCAAAAGCACAGAAAGACGAGTGAACAGCTTCATCCACTATTCCCGGGTCAAAGAAGACCAAGGAAAGATCGATTCAACTACAAGCCCATCTTACTAATGGAAAGAAGAGCTTATTCGTATTCAATGCTAGCCGACCCAGCCTCCCAGATCCGCATCAGCGAGTGGTGTGACGACGACCAAGCCGAAAGACAGATCTCTACACAGCACTTGTAGTAACCCTCCTAGTCAGTCCCACCCTACCTTCTTCTAACAGCTTTGATAAGTAGGGAGAGTTGGGAATACGTGAGAGCCTGGGGTATAGCGGGCTAACAAGCGAGGTAACGTTTCCGCTACCCTTTTGACAAAGCTGTATGCCCTAATTGCATGAATATGTGTGACTACACGTACCTAATATAGCTTCTATTAGTGACTTCGTACCTCAGATCGACTAGTTGCTTTTTCATCGAGATTGCCTTGGTCTGAAGTCAGTTGTACTAGATGGAGTTAGCCAGGTATCCAATGCACTAACTCATGGACTTAGAGAATCAGATCAGCCCTGAGGGGTAAAAGCGTTATAAAGTTCTCCTTCAAACAAAGTTTACATTATCCATCCTATTTATAGCATAAACCGAAGTCTCGTCTTCATTCTATTGTGATGTCATCTCAATTAAACCAGCTATTCCTATCATGATTAGCGAAGTCCTAGTAATATAACCAGGACCGAAGGAAGCCTTACCGAAGATCCGCTTTACTTAAAAAAAGGTAGAAAGATTTGCTTTATTTGAACAGGTGCCTAGCCTTGCTCCGTGCTTGTTGTGCCAGGCCGAGCGCCCAGTGTTCAGACCAAGTAATTCCGCTGCGTTGTAAGTTGGCTGGTTGGTTTGGGTAGCTGAGACCTTGATCAAGGCCATCACAAGGAACGACTTCCACCTTGTGACAATAACCGGATGGAGGATGTCCAGCCGCAAACTTAGGAAAGAATCTTTGCTTTGGGAATAAGTAATGGAGCGGAATAATAATAATAATACGGAAATGATTAAACTTAAAGCTCTAGTATGCGGCTTACTCTTATGCCCTTGCCTTGCAGCACCCCTTTCTTTATCTATATGTCATTCTAAAGATCGTCTCGTATGAGATCATCGTTACGAAGCTCCTTGAATGGATTGGATGGCTTGAACCGACCACCTTTTCTTGTCCTGATATGAATGCTCTTGACGGAGGGTTTGACCTCCTAGGGCGGTATCAATAGTCTATGAATCGGGCAAGGAATGTGCGGGAAAGAACCCTTAACAGTCGAGCATCGCTAAAGCCCTCTCTCTACCGGTCTACTATCTTCGTTCCTAACTAAACGACGGGTCGACTTGCATGTGTTAAGCATAACGCTTCTCTATGGGCCTGTCGCCTTCTAAATCCATTATTTTACTAAGTGAAGATTGAAAGATCCGAACTAGACTTGAATTTCTCTTATATTAAGATATTAAGGACTTGAATTTCTCTTATATTAAGATATTAAGAGTTTGAAAGACGGGGCTCGGATGTATTGCTTTCTTCTCTTATGAAAGCCACTAAAGGAAAGGGCAAAAAGGGGGAGTAGGAACGGAACATCGTTTCCCGGTAGGTACGTAGGAGTAGAACGGACTAACTTTACCCCGCTTTGGTTTTCTCTGGAAGATCTATGATTTGGTAGCGGGAGCGGAGAAGGGTGTCGCTTGGAGCCCGCCATGTCTTCAAGAGCACCCCCCCGGATTTCGGTTACTAGGACGAGTCTCTGGCATGGGAGTCGAGCCTGAGGGTTTCACCCGGGGATCATCGAACATCAGACTTTAGGCACACCTGGGGGAAGGACTATCCTTAAGCAATTAATAAACCGAATTCACTTTCACTGATAAAGAGACGAAACTCACACGTAATGAACCTATACTAAAGACGGAAAGAGTAATTCACGGAATACCCATTTATTCAAGTGAAATAAGCCGGACCAGAATAGAAAGCCGTTAGTCCTAAAGCCTAAAGATGAAGGCTGCAGCATGTGAAGAGGACGAAAGCCAAAGGCGAAGAAATAATAAGACTCACTAGATATGATGTCTATAGTACCACAGCTCTCAGACCTAAGGCCGAAGCTATTTGCTAATCTTCTAGCCATTGACTATATAGTGAACTTTCACTCACCTCATGCCGGGAATTGGACCTCTTTGGGGATGAGGGTAGGACGGTAGGATGGCAGCCCGTACGCTAGAGTTTAAGGTCAAGTCACGTAATGCGTTGAGGTCAGTCCTCCAGTAGTATAGGGATGGATTTACCAGACCAATGCCTATATTCTTACTGAAGAAAGTAGTCTTACCAATAAAAAGGAAAGCACTAATCTTCGTCCTCGCTTACTGCCTACCATGCTTACCATGCCTACTATGCTTACTTAAGCCACTAAGCACTAAGTCCAACCATGCATACGTAAAGATATAGATATGCTCTTTCTCACAGTCTAGGGACAGCCTTCCTTTTCATAGCTAGGCTAGCGTAAGCAGTCCTTAGGCTTCCCATCAGATAGTTCAGTCTAGCGGCGGAGATAGAGACTTTGCATTCGGCAAGCAAGTCAGCTTTCACATTAAGATATAGAAAGTCTTCCGGGTAAAGAAAGGAAGGTAGCTTAGCCAAAAGGCTAAGGTAAGTCAGACAGAAAGGTAAGGAAAGTCAGACAGAAAGAGAAAAGAGATTCACTCTTAGAGTGTAAGCTGGGTAGTCTACTGACTCGTAATCTGAGTCATTAGCTATATGTACAAGACTCAAGATTGAACGAGATGAATCGGAAAGACATTCCTCTAAAAGGCAGACTTAGCCTACAGTGATGCTTTCCCTGGCCATCAATAGAAGTAGGCTAGATGGACTGTCCCTTTCTTCAATCACTCTACTCGCATCGCTAACCTAATTCTTGATTTACGTCTAGTAGGTCACTCACCAAAAAGCAAGGGAGAATTGTCTTGCGGCATTCAGCTGTGGATGCCGTGGAATGCCTAGAGGTATGGCATCTAAGGTACCGATGTCCACAGGTTTTTATCTCACTGCATCGGGTCTGGAATCGGTTATACAATCGCTGATCCAGCATAAGCCTATTTGCTTAGATCGGGCAGTTGTTATCGTACTGGTTTGTAATCCTTCCCGATCGTCTTTATTGCTTACGGCCTTTGCCTTGAGACTGGGAAACCCCGGAAAAGTTTGCGCTAATTGATCCCTAGATTATGAGCTTACTGATTCAAAGCTCTCTCATGAGATCTCGTTGGCATGCCCTACCAAGGAAGAGCAAGTTATGAGTTAGAATTCCCCGACTCCGTTCCTATTTATTAGCGTTTTTTCTACTTCAACATAAACTTCGTTAGCTAACTAAGTTGTTGATCCTCGCCCATCCATCTTTGGCTGCCTGTGAGGAGGTGACCTAGGCGATCTCGTTACAACGTTCTTTTTTACAGAGATTTATGGTGAAGTAAAAACTTAAATCTTGAAGCATGGGCTGATGAACTTATGTTTCCTTGTCGTCATCTCTTGTCTGAATCGAAGGCACAGGCCTTTCAAGCGGAGGAGAGTCTATTAAAGGCGCCAATCCGTTCTCCTAGAGGCGAAGGCGGTCTAACTAGAATATCTAAGGAGATGTCTTATATCGGGGGTTACCTAGACGTGATCTGAATCGTAGTTCAGATTCAAGTTGGTTTAGTGATTATTATTATAGTAAATTGCTCATATTTTTGCCCCTGCTCGGTAGTTCCATAGCAGGTTTTTTCGGACGTTTTCTAGGATCAGAAGGAAGCGCTATAATGACCAATCTCGTGCTTTGTGCAATAGCTCTATTTTTATGGATCTTTCCGTTTCGTTGTTATAGTTTTCGTTTAAATCATAAACTTAGACTTCTTCTATTTTTTAGTTTGGTTTTTGCGGTATCTTTCTTAGGATCTTTGATCCGGATCTACCTTTTTTCTCGCGTGGGTCTGGATTTGACCAACTTATTCCCGCTAGTCTTGAGTGTGGGGGCGGGGCAGGCACTTCCTCTGCCATCACCATCCGATTCATCCAGTGAGTCCTTGTGCAGTGGGTCGTGGATTAACAATTATTATGGAAACCAGGGGGAGGCATCTTCTTCTCTACCTAACCAGGCTGCACCACAGACAGTTCAGCAAAATGTGGAGGGTGAGGGGAGTTCTGCCCCGGGGCGCGGGGGCTATTTATCGGATGCGGTGAGACCCTTCCTTCGAGCGGAAGGCGCCGGACCTTCTGCCCCCTATGCGCCTCAACCGGATCTGGGTGGGGTTGAGCAGCCCGCCCAACTACCCGTAGACCCAAACAAACGACAATAACACGCAGGTTATTGAGGCCCTCAAAAGGCGGATTCACACTAGGATTAGTAAACTAGTGCGAGAAGGGAGGGGCCCGTAATCTTTCCCTTTTGATTCCCAACTCCCATGAAGTACACGGGGGAATCGCGGACCTCGTAATGGAAGATCTCGAACTGGGTCCAAATGATAAGGTAAATCTGGCTGATCTCCGCACCCAAAAAAGAACTATTCCTTATCTTTAGAATGACGAATGATACGCATTGCTTCTTGCTTTGCTATGAGAATGAAAGCTGCTCAGAAAGGTCTCTT
Organism: Euphorbia corollata; assembly: GCA_948277035.1. Classification (NCBI taxonomy): domain Eukaryota; kingdom Viridiplantae; phylum Streptophyta; class Magnoliopsida; order Malpighiales; family Euphorbiaceae; genus Euphorbia; species Euphorbia corollata. The sequence goes on from CAOJBI010227400.1 coordinate 9,001, forward strand.
TAGTAAAAGGCTATGCCTTTGACGTTCTTCATTGGCTTTATGGTCACCCCCTTCTAAGGCGGATCCGTAAGAAGCGATGGGATTCCAGGTGAGGAGGTGTGATTGAGTAAGTGAGAAGTTAGGTTCTCGGAGTTACCACGCTGCCAAAAGTCAGCCTAAACCTCTTTTCTGTCATCTTTTGAAGATTTCCCGATCCTCTCCTCAAATTACCGATCTTCTGTATCCGGCTTCATGCTAAAGTCTTCGCTGAGTCAATCTGTAGAGAGGCTTTCTGAGGATACCTTCGCCGCTCAAGTGTCTGATTATATGCTAAAAAATTCCATGGAATTTCCCTCTTCTGGAAGACCTCAAGTCATCTTAGTGGAATCGGTGAAGTCTTTAAAAGGCTGTCTGGATGACTTGAAACAGAAAGAGCATTTAAGGAAATCTCTTGCTGAAGAGCTTCATTCTGATGTGGCTTTCTTTCGATGGTATGCAGACCTTAGAGAGGAAGAGAGGCGCCTCCAAATTCGTGAATCAGAATTGAGAACCGAGATGGATCGACTATCCGCGCGCTTGTCCGATATTGAAGTAGGGCTGCGAAGCTGCAACACCATGAGCCTGATACCTTCTTTGATTGAGGCTTTCTTCTGGTCTGTCACCACAAATTCCTTTCATCTTTAATTAGGGATGATGAGCCTGGACGTAGCTCTCTTAACAGGTATTCCTCCCCATGGGACTCCAGCTTACACCGGTCTTGAATTTGATAGACCGAAGTCTTCTTGGCCTTCGGGGAAGAATTTACAGCTTTCGCGCTTTGAATTCTTCTGCCGCTTTTGGTCATGGCCTTGGAATATTGGGTACGGGGAAACTGTCTCGAGAGCCCAGAAATGGAGCCTTCTTCGCCACCCTTCGAGAGTAAGCCCCATCGTAACGTAAGGCTTTCAGTTGTAAATCCGAGTTCTCGTTACTACCGAATCCGTAGAAGACTTTCAAATGAGAAAAGAAGACGAAAGGTACGCCGGACTTGGATCAACTTCTTAGTCTTGGGGCTTGTCAGATTATCCTTTTTCGATATAAGCTTCAAGGTAAAAATGCGCATTTGAGGCCTTTTTTACAGGGGTTCGGTTCCTCTTCTGGGCTCGGTTATGGACGAGACTTTTTTACTCTTTTTTCGGGCCTTCTCCGAACGTTTAAAATGATTCAACTGAAGCTCCTAAGTACGGTCCGATAGCGGTCATATCCTGTTGAAGAGGAAGTGAAAGGAGCGAGACCTCGCGGAGTAGGTACGGAAGGGGAGGCCTCAGAAGAGGTAGTGAAAAGCCTTTATTTCATTTCAGCGAGGCACGCTCCGCCTTTGAGATCTTCCTGGTCGCTAGACTCATTATTATACTGTACTTCCTGCTACTCTGCTCTGAGCTTAAGAAGGGTTAGAAAAATGGCTTTGGTTGCCGCTAAAATAAGATGTGAATTCCAGAACTGGGCAGGCAATACCCCTTCTCCTTTTGGGAACTCTTTTTTTCTAGGGATTACTGTTCTATTTCTATTGACTCTTCGCCTGTCTTTCCGGAACGCTGGAAGGGCTTTGCCCGAATCCGAGCTTTAGAACACTTAAACACAATGTAAGGAGCTGAGAACGAGTAAGGAGCTTTCTTTTGGAGTGAGAACTCTTAGTTCAATGACTCATTTCACGGATAATGCTTAGCGAAAGGCTCGGCTCAAAGCCGAGGAAAAAGAGAAGAAAGAATCCCAACATCGGTGTCTGCCAGGGTATTGCTTTTCGCGGTCTCAGTAGGATTGTGAAAACCTTGCTCCGATATGAGTTGAGAAGTCTCTAGGGAAGTACCCTATAATATAAAGCTAGTCCCGTTCCACTCTTCTCTCAATGTCAGTGCTGGTAGATCGGGTACAGCGGGATCACTTTTCAGCTTGTTAGTCTGCTATCGCTTCCTCGGATGCCATGATAGTTGATGTAGTAGAATCTCCTGCTTTTGCCT
>CAOJBI010227405.1:0-10387 GCA_948277035.1 Euphorbia corollata
AATAATGACTCCACTATGTTGTCTAAAAGTAAAAGCAACAATAGAAAAGGTTATTTTATTCTTAAGACAGGCAAGAAACAGTGACCAACAAAAACTGTCAAATTTAAAATTATAATGCTAGCAGGCTTTCACAAATAGTAATACTAAATACCTATTTTAGAACTGGCTCAAATGAATGTGCATTCTCCTATTCTTTTGGACAGAATAAAAAATCTCTTTTTTTATCTTTTGATAACTGATGAAAAAAACAATGATTATATATTATATGTGCATAACTAAAGCAACCAAATAAAAAATCATGAAACTGCATTATTCAACTTATGAACTAGAGGGAGAAAATGAAATAAATGTACCTTTCATACATAATAGTAAAACAGGATCAGAGGGGTTCAAAGTTAGAAGGTGCTTAACAACCACTTTAAGAACAAAAAAACTAAGCAAAACGCTGATGTTGGAAATACAAGATCAAAGGCTGAAGGCAACATGATGCCAGGCAGCCCATAAAAGCCTTACAAATCATATGCACAATAATCTCTCATTACAAATAATCTCATCAATGATAAAAAGAATTGGCTTGTCGTTGATATTTGCAGCTTTCTAAACTGATAATTATTTCATCTCTTTTATTGACTTCAACAACAAAGTGATACTAGGTCAAATATCAAAAGAGATGTATTTTCTACATGGCAATAACAAAAATACCTGTCTGGATGGAATGTTGCTACTAAATTCCTTCTCTCCATCTTCTTCTCCAGGAATATATGCTAGAACAACCAAAGAATCACCAAAAGGAGCAATTCCTGAAATATAATAGCTGGTTTGAAAAGATGCAACAATATCCACCTTGCTCATACTAGCCACTGGAATGTTCCTATACGACCCATTGGTTCCTTTATGCTCATTTGCTCTTATTGATGCAATTTTTATAGATGTTCCCCAACCAATTACCAAGAGAGAATCATCCTGAATGTAGAAGGCATCAAAACATAGGACATGAGTTGGATAAGATGTTGGTGCTAATGCAATAAACAGATAAATAGATGAGAAAAAACTGAAATGAAAAAAGGTTCAAATTCTTTGGTCTCAAAGGAAGTATGCCTTCACTAACCTGCCAAACCAAATGAGGAAGCAAGAGCTCAGGACGTGGACTTCCTCTTGGTCTTTCAATGAATGTTATACGCTGATCATTGGCAGCATCATAAACTTTCACGCCTGCATCATTGGCCCAAGCAATGAGACTACTTCTCCACTTTACCGCATGTATTGGACCTTCACCAGAGTGTATAACCTAAGCAATCAATTACTTAACAAGATGATGAACAGAGCTTTATACAACAACATTTGTGGATATTAAGGTCTCAAAAGTGTGCTAATACAAACCTGGTCTCGGTATCCCAGCCATTTTTTAGAGTTCAGATACAAATGACCAGCTAAACCACCAGCCACAAATCTTCGGGAAGTTTTTCTTGAATATTCAGGGTCCAAAGCAATGGCCTTCATCGGACGATGATAATCAAACTTCATTTTCTCATCAGTGAAAAGGCTATGTATTACAACAGATCCGTCATCTGAACAACTTCCTATAAATTCACCTTCTATGTCAAAGCTGAGATCATTGACAGCAGCAGTATGGGCGGAAAATTCCTTAACCTGTGTAATTGAATAATGTCAGAATATCATAGTTCAAACAATCTTCCAGTCGAAAACAAATATCATCAAACAGCAAACAATCAATTGTCAGTTGATACAAATTTTTGTTCTCTAACTACTGTGTGGCTCAGAGGTCCAAGGCAGACTGACTGCACCTATCAATCCTCCTCTCCATCTTCCATCCACAAACACACATCACAGGCAACAGAATATCTATTAAAATAACAAAATTAAGTAATTGATTGATAGAAAGTAACCTACAATTCATATTGTAAGTATATTGAGTTTACCATAAAGCTCCAAAGAAAGGTAAAAGAGGTGATCTGTCATGGAATTTTACGGTATAATGATAAAAGACAAGCTCACTGTTTGCCTCCATTTACTATTGAACTTGTGAAAGTCAAATATGACATAGACATGTGCACAGAGAGACTTGCATGGACATGAGATGTACTAGTCTTTCACCAGAATAAAGGGACAGCGTGAGAGAACTCAAATGTTCAATGCTAATTTTCCTGAAAAGGAAGCACCAAATTCATGCAATGTGCATATTTGACGGAGAAAAATTGAACCCAGATAGTTGCTGAAGCTAAACTGGAGTTTAACGATTCAGTCCAGTAACCAAACTGGTAGTTACTAGTTATCACTGACACAAAATCAATGTTGATTCAGATGCTCCGCAAGTAATCTATATATTGTTTCTTTTTAACTCAATTCAACTCTAAATATAATCAACACTATTCGGAAAAATTCGTAAGAGGATCTTATTTACGCTATGTGCTCCTTTGAAGAAAAAAAAACATTGAACAGAAATTGTCGGTCCAAATAAAGTAGAGTTCAATACAGTAACCAACCTGAAAATTATCAATAATAGTTAATACAACATCAATGTGATATTCCGATCCCCCATCTTGATTACCTACCAATATTTTCCATTCGTTGCTAATTATCATCAACTAGGACAAATAAAAACATGAAAAGTACTGAAAATTTTTATATCTTGACAAGTAGCAAATTCAGAACGCATTTAGACCATAAACATATTCATAAAAATCCGATAATTGAATTCAATATATACGTTGATACGAAAGTTTAAGCTATCGACAAGTAAATATACTACTACATAGCCTAAACAGAAGTTCAATTTGCTTTAAACAAAATTCGAATCCAAATTGAATCCAACAAGCTTCAATTGAATAAAACCACAGCTGAAATTCATCATGACTCACCTGTTATTTCAAAAAAAAATGACTCACCTGATTACCAAGGAAATCAAGGATATGGACAATTCCATCAAGTGTTCCAAGAGCGATCATACGCTCGGCAACAGCAATACAAGACGCTGCATCATTGGCAAGTAAGGTAGGTACGCTTCCTCCCATTCTCTGATACTTAAGCCTCGGCTCTTCTTCCTCCTCTTCTTGCTCCTCCTCCTCTTCCTCTTCCTCTTCTTCTTCTTCTTCGTCCTCTTCCCGCTCGTCGTCGCCTTCGACGCCGTTCTCCGATGGAATCGGAGCCATTTGAAGAATAATGCGATTCGTTCCGGCCAGCAGAGGAAAAAGGATGAATTATAAAAGTAGATAGGGAGAGATCTGTTTGGTATTGGGCTTAATTTAATGTGTTTCTCGTTAAAAAGGTAAAAGAAAAAAATTATTAATTAACAAAGGAACAAAGGAGTAATGACAGTGGTGAAATGTGACACGTGTCTATATGTTACACTTTGTGGAGCTTTATTTGATTTGATTGGGCTTATACTTTCTCATCTTTTCGGTCTCTAAAAGGATCTTACTAGACATACTGAGGCATGCCTGTTTGGATGTAAAATAATTTTATAATTTTTATCATGTTGAATTAAACCTTTATAAACATATAATCAAATAAAATTTTGAATCATTAATAATATATTATTTTTTATGATGGAAGTTAATTATTTAGTAAATAATTTAATAATTTTATTATTATTTTTATTTTAAAAACTATTATACATGTTTAAAATATATTATCTATTTTAATTATTTTTTAAAATGTTTATTATATTTATCCCTCGTCGGTATAAATGTCTATTTCACATATCACATAATTCAAGAATCCATAATTTATTAAAGATATTTTAAATTCAACTGTACTTTTTATTTCTATCTTGTTTCTTAAAATTACTAAGATTAAATCAACACTTTCAAAGCTTATCAACAAAATGGCTTCACACTTTGATTATCAAGCTATTTTACCCAAATTATGATAATCCCAAGATAAATCAAGTTTGGAGTGATTAGACTGGTTCTTTTTGCATGCTTAAGGTAGCAAATGGTGAATTGCAAACTTTGCACTTTTAAAACTTTACATATTAATTTTTTAGTTATTATATTTTGTTAATTGTGCTTCCACACTTGATTTTATAACTAGATTTGAGCTGACAATCACAAATTAACAATCAATATTATATATAATTCACCGAAATTCTACGAGTGATATTCAAGTTGAGTTTATCTTTATTGCAAGATTTGAACACGGGCTCTGCAGGCTGGGACTAAATGTTTGGATTTTTATCTTTGACCAACTTAACTAATATTTTTGTGAAAAATGTCCGCTGAAATATATCAAGGATTGCTATTATATTGATTTTTTTCTATTGAAGTCAGTATTCAATTTTGAGAAACCATTATTGAATAGAATGATTAACTGTCTAAATTTTGAAAAATATGTATTAATAAAAGCGAAATACTGTAAGACCAAATGGAAGCTCTCGGAAACTAATTGATAACTTTTACGCTTTTCAGGCCTAGTCAATTAATTTAAAGGTCACCAAATAAATAATTGAACCACGACAAGCCAGTTATTGCATTGACTAGCTAGTAGGAAGCTTTAGTCTCCCTATTCTTTTATATTTGGCCAAATCAATCCATGACGTGTATAAATTCATATTCAATTTATAAAAGAACCGGATACTCTGCTCATCTAAGTAAAAGTGTAAAACAAAAAAAAAATCACTTATCCTTCAATATTACATATAAGATATATGTTTGATTTAATTTTTTAAAGATATCATCTTTTTTATTTTTCTATTTCCAATTAAATGTTGATTCACGGCACGAGGGGGAAAATTAATGCATTACTTCCAAGTTAAGGGATAACTGATTAATTTGGAAACATGACGGCTAGGAGCTTTGCTAGGGTTTGGATTTCTTCTACCTAATTCTCTTCTTCTTTGCGGCTTTCTCATGGATTCTTCGTTCTCTAACGCTGACTTTGTGGCCTCTTTATTCGCTAATCAATACTCTTCTCGTGAGTATTGCGAACCTGCACCTCGGAATCATGACGTGCCTGCCAAGAAACTTTCATATGCTTCCGTTCTTCAAGTTGAGGATTCAGACCTTTCCAAGGTTTCTTCAGCTGCGAAAATAACTGAAAAATGCGGGTTCAAATCTGTGAAAATCACCCAAGAACTCTACGATAACCGAGTGAAATTATGTGCAAACTCTCTGATTGGCCGAATAATCATGGCAAGGGTTCTACTCCATGGAAATTGGAGGATCTGAAAACTCATATATCTGCTTTATGGGGGATTAAATCTCCTTGGAGGCTAATCTCTATCGGACGTGGTTATTATCACACCATGCTTGGTTCTACGGAAATCAAAAACCTTGTTTGGAGCAAAGGAAGCTTAAATCTAAAGCCAGGGATTTTTAGGGTTCAACCATGGGTATCCGACTTTGATCCTTACGCTCAAAATTCCACTAACGCACAAATCTGGGTTCGATTGCAATCCCTTCCTTGGGAATATTAGGACCCTAAGATACTAGCTGAAATTGTCAGTGGCTTTGGGGTTCTCCTGCGCGTCGATAAGCTACAAAAGAAGGAAAATTTTGACACTTTGCTAGGGTTCTAGTTGATGTTGATCTTTCGGGAGATTTTCTTCAGATGATAAGAGTGGAACACGTTAGCCATGAGATTTGGGTTGATCTCATATTTGAGAATTTACCTGACTTTTGCAACTTGTGCTATTCCGTAGGACACAAGTCTTACGAATGTAGGAGGAATGTGCGCCCTACTACGGAAAGGAAGCAGAAGCATAATGAAGATTTATCAGGAAGGGATAATGCGCAGGAACCAAATCTTCACCTTCTCACTAGAAGTAAAAAAACGCCAGACTGATTTGCTTGAGAGAAAGAGACGTGAGATTCCAGTAAGCAATGTTTTTCGTACACTTTCTAACGACTTGGGAGATGCCCCTCCACAACAATTTGTTCCCCCTCTTCAATCTGAGGATAATTCAGATGGAAACTCGGATGAGACTTCGCAAAGCTCAGAAGAGCGAGGTGCAGATGAGATTATTATGGATAAAACAACCTCCACATTGGCTGTTTGCGCGACTGACAATAATATGGTCAAGGACATGGTGCAATCTTATGAAAGTATTAACCTTGAGGTTCAATTAACAAATAATCAGTGTATAACACTTTCCGCTCCCGTAAAACAAATTGGCACACATCCGAATTCTTCGGGGGAGACCTCAAGTTGGGCTAAAATGGTTGAGGATGATGCGGTTGCATGGAAAACTATCACAAGGAGGAAAACTCGTTCGAATTCATCACGAAGATCGCGACAGAGCCCCTCGGTAAGTCATTGATGATTGTTCTTTATTGGAACTGTCGTGGTATCCACAATAAGGGTACCCAACTTTTCTTGAGTAATTTAATTTCGGTACATAAACCTATGCTTTTATGTCTCACGAAACCAATGGTTGCCTTTGATAAAGTTAGTGCATTTTTTTGGAAAAAGATTGGTTTTGATTTGATTACAATGAATGATAAACAGCTTCCTTCTCTTTGGTTGCTCAAATCTATTCATTGTAATTGGAATATTGATGTTCTTTCTCAAACCGATCAGTTGGTTAGTATTCATGTTAATGCAATAAAAGCGGTGGTTAATCTTGGTCTTGTTTATACTAGTACTAACGTTGCTGCTCGTTCTCTTTTGTATGATTCTATTCATTTGGCTGTCAATTCTGACGACTCCAATTAGGCTTGGATTGGAGACTTCAATGCTGTCCTTGGTGCTCATGAAAAAACGGGACAATTACCGAACTCTACATCTTGCTGGGATTTTAGAAATTGCATTGACGAAGCAAATTTAATTGACGTGCCTCCAATCGGTCCTTGGTTTACTTGGTCTAATGGAAGATCGGGACGGGATAAGGTTGATTCTCGCCTTGATAGATCTCTGATCAACTCTAATTTTGCTGCTGTATGCTCCTCTTTCAATAGCTCGGTTCTAGCTAGACATAATTCAGATCATCATCCCATTCTCTTTATAGGAGCTTTCAGAGAACATAAAATATCTCAATTACGTTTCCAAGCGATGTGGGTGACTCACCATTCCTTGCGAAAGCTTATCGAAGATCATTGGTCTTCTTCCTTTCCTTCATTGCCATCGACACAACTACTTTCTCTCAAGCTGAAAACTCTTCGTCCTTTACTTCGTGAATGGAATAAATCGGTTTTTGGTTACTTAGATGATAATATCCGTAAAAGTGAGGAAACTTTATTGAATATTCAAAATCAAATTTCAGCTGATGGTCTAACGGAGAGTCTTAGTTCGGAAGAAATGGCCGCTCATTCTCAATTGGAGCTGCATCTTCGCCAAAAGGAAATTCATTTTAAGGAAAGAAGTGGCATCCGTTGGCTCAAAGAAGGGGATCGAAATACAAACTTTTTCCACCGTATTGCTAATTACCATCGATCTACTAAGGGTATTCAAGCTTTGATTGTTGATGGAGTTTTAACGCATGATCCAACGGCCATCTCTAACCATATGATTTAATATTACAGTAAGCTTTTTGCCTCAGATGATACTGTTGAGGTAGATAATCAATTGGTCCAAGCAATCATTCCCAATTTGGTTACAATGGAGGATAATGCACTTCTTGTTGCCATGCCATCTGTTGATTTAATCAAACATACGGTTTTTCAAATGGATTCTTCGAGTGACCCTAGACCAGACGGATTCACTGGTCTCTTTTTTCAAACTTTTTGGGAGATCGTAGGATCAGATGTTTGCAAGGTGGTTTGTGATTTCTTTCACTCAGGAAAAATGTTGTCTGGTTTGAATTCCAACTTGATGGTTTAGCTCCCCAAACGTGATGGTGCAGACAAGGCTGAGGAATTTCACCGGATTATTATGAGCAACTTCGTTTTCAAAATCATTACAAAAATTCTTGCCAACAGATTAGGGGAGATTGCACACTAAATCATCTCAAAAAACCAATTTGGTTTCATCAAAGGGAGGCAGATTCATGAGTGTATTTCTATGGCTTCTGAAGGGGTTAACATGCTTAGTCAAAAATCTCGTGGAGGAAACTTGGCAATGAAGATTGATATGAGAAAAGTGTTTGATTCGCTTGACTGGAACTTTCTCCAATTTGTGCTACATGCTTTCGGTTTCTCGAATTCCTTCATCAGATGGATTTTGAATATTTTAAGATCAGCTAGAATTTCCATTCTCACTCCGAATGGGTAGCAGGGGTACTTTCATTGCTCTAGAGGGGTTCATCAAGGGGATCCGTTATCACCGATTCTCTTTTGTCTCGCAGAGGATTTTTTAAGCAGGCTTCTTTTATTTTTCTCAGATTCGGGAAACTTGGATCTTATGAATTATTCAGCGGGAAATTCTTTCCCATCATACATGCTCTACGCCGATGATATACTTCTCTTTTGTAAAGCTTCTATAGCTAATATGGAGGTCGTGCGTGATATCTTTGATCTCTACGGGAACAATTCAGGCCAACGTGTGAATTGGGCTAAATCGAACATTTACTTTGATGACTCCATAAATTATCAACATGCTGAAAATCTAGCAGCCATTACGAGGATTTCTCGTGGGGAGATTCCGTTCATCTATCTAGGCGTCCCTTTGTTTCGTGGTACTCCTAAAGCAGCGCACTTACGCCCTATTTATCACAAAATCCTCTAATGCTTTTCGGGTTGGGTTGGCAGTGTGTTATCAATGGCTGGGCATGTAATGCTTGTTCAAACGGTTATTCATAGCTCCCTTCTCCATTCCTCTATGGTTTATAAATGGCCCAGTTGCTTGCTCAAGGGTCTTGAACGTGCTATGCATAACTTTTTTTGGACCGGGTCTATTGATAAAAGAAAATTCATCACTGTTCCGTGGACTGTTTATGTTAAACCAATTAAATCAGGTGGCCTTGGCTTGAAAAAGATTGCTGACATTAATAGATTTATGCTTGCTAAACTCGCCTGGGCTTTAATCACTTCCTCTTCTGATTTTTTCAACTTGTTACGATCCAGATTTATCAAGAATGGCATTCCTCTTGATTGGATTAATAATTCCAGCATCTGGAATTCTATTAGACAAGTTTATAACTTGTTACGGGATAATAGCATATGGTTCCATGGTGCAAACTCAAAGTTAAGCTTTTGGAATGATAATTGGGTGCTTCCTAACGTTGGAGATCAGTTGTATTTGGACAAATCCGATCGTTGCAAGTGTCGGGAGAGGATCTCAGATTTCATTCACAATAATGCTTGGAATATTTTTCCAGATTCTACACCGGATTTGGTCAAACAACGAATCAATCTCGTAAGGATTCATGAAGAGGGTGAGGACTGCTACTTTTGGATGCCGTCCAGCAAGGGAATTTTTTCTGCAAAGTTATTTTATCAATGGTTACAACCAAGTGTTGCCGAATGCACAATCTCAAGTAAATTTTGGCATGCGACCATTGCTCCCTCATATTCTTTAATCTGTTGACGAGTTTACTTGGGTTTTATTCCTACCCATGATGTTTTATGTACAAAGGGTATGAATATGGTTTCTGATGGGCTCTGAGTGGAAGCGTAAAACTTAACACTAACAGTTATAGTTCTGGTTTTGTCCAGGTTATCGATCCTCGGGAAAAGTAACAAACAACCGGGCTACTCGGGATTTTTCTATGTTTGAACGACCAAAAAAAGGGTTTGTGAAAAGTTAGTTCTACTCCTATACTAAGTTAGTTCCAAGATCAACCTAACAATCTGTTATGCTTTTCAGAAGTCTAAACCTCAACGGCGATTCTAACCGGATTATGAATGATAATGGGAATGGCGCCTGATAACTCAACAGAGATGGATGAATCCTAATCGAATGCTATAGTTCCAAAAGTCGCTATCAAACAATATACATGAGCTACTTAGGTCTTTTGAGCGCTTAACCTAATAGTCCTTGTTTAGAGGTAGGCTAACTCATCGAATCAAAAAATAAGGCTACTTATGTTCCACAGGGTTGTCAATCCTAATGGTTGCCTAGGGTTTAATCTAGGTCGCAGCACGAATATGAATCGAAGAAATATAAAGACTTTATCGAACTCACTTAAATTGTAAAACAATGCAATCAGATAAAATAACTCCGACAAATAAATTCAAACAATCACAAGTCTCATTAATCAAACGGGAAAAGATTACAAATGTATTCAACCAAACGCGGAGTAGCAAGAACTGAAATAATAAAGACAAGGGAATCAAGAAGAACTTATGCCCTTTGGAGTCGCTAAAATCCAGTTACAATGACTTTCGAATGGAGATGAAACTAGTTCAGCAATCTCGAAGAATACCTCACTAGGGGAAATCACAATGAAAGAAAAATCTACCGCAAAAGTTTAGAAGTTCGAATCACAAAGTTGGATCACTCAACTAAAGAATCTCTCGATCTACTAGTTTAGATGATCTTCAGATGAAAGATT